>CAAKHF010024813.1:35682-50610 GCA_901007745.1 Hippocampus kuda
TTGTGATTTTCAACACTTTGCAAAAGAAGATGATGGCGCCTCACATGCTGTGTTGCCCTTCAATCTGCGCAGCGTCGCCCTCTGTGGCTGTTGCAGTTGTTCACCGATTAAATATGTGAAAAATATGTCCAATTTCTCACAGCGGCTGACACACACACACACACACACACACACACACACACACACACACACACACACACACACACACACACACCTGGGCACATGTACTGTAATGTAATGGTTGACAAGATTGTTCCATAGCATTTGTTTTGGGTTTTGTTTTGTTTTTTTGCTGTTCCAATTCTGTCACATTTTGCGCTTTCATTGAAAATCTTTGGGTGTGATCGATAATGAACATTAGAAATAGATTTTTACACAGATCTGATCAGCTGGATCGTTACGGTTTGCTTTATGTGTAAGAATTGGTGATAGTTTGTAAAGCCGTAATTTGCCGATTGATCAATAATGTTATTGATCAGCTCCACAAAATAAAGCAATATCGCCAAACACAATCTCGTTCACTCCAGTGCTGCCATTGCTAATAACCCAAGGTTTCTCTTTTTCCCCCAATATTTTCAAATATATGTATTTTTTTTCATCCCCTTTCTCAAATACTCCTATTGTCCATGTATTGAGTGTTTACCACCGTTTTGGGAAGAATTTTTAGGATTTAACTGTTATTTAAATTTTGTTTAAAATAATAATAAAATTTAAAAAACAGGAACTGGTTCGGGCAAAGCTTACAGTATATGGATAGAAAATATTTATCATGAGAAAAGTTCTTGTCTGCCCGCTCGAGTCGTTACATTTTTCTACTGTCTCTACGTTTCTTCTTCGTATTTCCTTCAGTCCTGTGGCGCCATACTGCCTCTCGCAGGTCAGTCTTGGTACTGTTACAGACATGTTCTTTGGTGGTGGGGGGACTCCCAATTGCCAGCGTTCCGTGTCCGGTGTTCTGTGTTTGTGATCTTGAGTCCACCGCATACTTTATAATGCATTAAGAAGACTTGCAGATGTTTTTCTCATCGTATGTGAAGTCGCTCCCATTTATGGTTAAGATATTACAAGCCTGTATATGCGCCGCACGCTTTTGTAAACGGCTTTATCCAATCCGTTCCTTGACCATGACCGCAACAATCACAACAAATGTGTTTATCGACCTGAAACCATTTCCTCATGTTACCCTTCAAAGTCGCTGTCAAGCCTGTTTTCCTGAAAGGTTGTGTAATACCAGCACTGCCCGTCGTACCTTGCGGGTTCATACATAAACTTTACAATATCAGCTTCATGTCACCCCGGCGTGGGATATTTTTAAGGGAGTTGTCCCACTTGCACAAGCGTCAACGCGACGACGGTTGCTGCCGCGACTGCCAGCATATGACATAACATTATTTTCCACCTCTCCATATCTGTGCTGTTGACTCAAAAGTCAGTGTAATGCTGTTTTTCGCTGAAAAGGGGATGGAAATGGTGCGGTTTTGACACAACACTGGCAATTTGAAACGAGGAAACCAAGTGAAGGTTGTTGTTTTTTTTTTGAAAACGTTGCCACCATTGTGAAAATGCTCTTCTATAAAAGGCATCAAAACCAAAACAACAATGATAGCAAGAATACTAGCGAGCCGCCTAAGTAAAGGTTACATTTTGCTGTGCTATAACTCAGCGCCGACGCCAAGTCGACAGACACAAACTACAAACGTCTCTCCAAAAGAGAAGTTGAGACACCCAGCTGGGATTCGAGTAAAGCTCCCAATCTTGTGTCAAGCCTTCAACCATCCAATAACAATGAACTCTCCTCTTTCTGTTTTAAAGGGCTACTTTTGGAGTGGGCGCGACACGAGGCTCGTGTTTGTCCAGTCCAGGAAATGGAGGAGGTGGTGGTTGTAGTCAGCTCAGCGGTAAAATCTCGGATCCCTCTTCTCCAGGGTCCCCGGGGCCCTCTTCGTCCCGGCCCTCCACGCCACTGGTCAACTGCGTCGGTCCCGCTTCGTCGCCGCAGACCGCAGCCGCGCAGCTGAAGAACTGCCTGCGCTCCAGTCAGCATTCAGTCAACCAGACGCGCACCTCCATGCAGCTGGGTGAGCACAAACCCGACGCATTTGCCATCGATACTCCTTTGAAAATCTTTGCGCGTATACGCTTTCAAACGGGAGCAAAACTTTCAGAGGCGCCGCAGTCACGTTCCCATGTGAAACGAGTGGCCGCCGCGTGATTGAAAGGTTTTTAGCGGCAGGGAGCAATTTTCTGGGCTGTCATTAAAGCAACGTAAACGACTATCACTGTCACGGCATAATACAATCTCTGCAATCTGCACCCCGCTGTGCGTCTTGAGGTGTTTCAGCAGCACTGGCCCGTCTGCTCGCCGAGGCTTGTGGAATCAACACACTTCAAAGCGATGAATACACGCTTGATTACAAACACATTACTCGTCACCTTTGCTGCTCCGTGTCGAGATTGGCTAGAAAATAGTTTGACAGATGCTCAAATGAATGCTGAATGTCTTGCAAAGCTGTGAGGGAGTCATTTGTATTCTTAGCTTGTTTGTTTGTTTGTTTGTGTTTTTTTCTGGGTTTAATTTTCAGTTGTGGGACAAAAACAACCTTACCGTGGAAGATATAAAGTGAAAGGTAGTCAATGCCGAGGTGACTTATCGACTTCTGCTTCGGTTTGGACCCATTTTCCAATAGGATATATCGTAATAGAATTTGACATCCATGGCACAGTCAAACATCCTCATTAAAAATGATTGAAGGAGGACTTTAATTTGTATTCAGGATCGCTAAAAAGTAGAACACGGATGTCTTGACAGATATCGTTTGTCAAGTAGCATAACTGACCACGTCCTTTTTGACCTCATGTATGAATAGAAATATTAATTTTAACCCTTTCGGGGACAGCGGTTACTACAGTGGGCAGCTTATCGTGCATGAAAGGGTTAAAAAAAAAATATCGGATTCTTTGTTATAAAATCTTGGGGTTTTTTTGTTTGTTTGGGGGGTTTTTTTGGTTGTTTTTATTTGCTGATTTTTTTTGTTTGTTTTTGGAGGAGGAGTTACAAAATTTATTTTTAAATAACTCGGGCTATTATGATATCAATATCCTGAAATCTTGCTCAAATTATCCACGACACCAAATTTTTATGCTACTTTCGATGCATATTTTTCCCCAAAACATTATTTTTATATCATTCCACCCATTGAGGCGTTCAATGTCGCCGTTCCCCAGACTTGACATTTAATGAAAATCTTTGGAGCTGGAATTTGAAACAAATCAGCGGTCTTTTAGCTCAACCATGTCGCTCTCTTGAATCAAGGTCTACTTTTTCACCGTGGATGCATTCTGGAGCTGAAAATATGCAGCTAAAAATGCCCGTTCAAATAAAATCCACCGTCTGCTTCAAGGTTGTATTGTCACGCAGTAACGCACCGCTCCAGGAATAACATGGAAAGCGTCAAAGTGTTCAGTGCGTCATAGTCTTCCGCTTGATGACGGCTCCACAAATGTGTTGCTTGTTTGTGTCAATTTACTTTTTCGGCATTTACATAGAAATTATATTTCAAAACTGGAGGCGCATTGCAGCCTTATTAATAATGAGAAGAGAAAAAGCCTTTGCTTCCTGCTTCCAAATCCCGAGCCACTGCAGGCAATCAGGGGCATATTCAGTGGCGGGTATAATCTTGTCACAGGTCAGTCTTGAACTTGTGCCACGCTTGTTTGTGGGAGTTCAGCCAGTGTTAAACAGCAAGCTGGACCCGAGGCCTGTTCGTGTGCTAAGCTTGGAAAAGCAGTGTGGCAAAATGAAAATGTGAGGGGAAAATACAAACTTGGTTGAATGGGTTATAATAATTCGTGATCTGTCCCTCATTTTTAAATCCATACGTCAACAGAGAAAACACACTTGGGCCACATGCCAAATACCGTATTTCCCGCACTATATGGCGCTTCGGAGTGTAAGGCACACCATCAACAAATGGCCAATTTTAAAACTGTTTTCATATATAGGGTGCACACATTATAAGGCGTTGTTCTACTTCTTCCTCTCATAACTTTGCTGCTGTGAAATGAGAATTTCTCCATTGCGAGACTAATAAAGGTTTTCTTATCTTATCTTATAGAAAAGAAACTGCAATAGTGGATGAGGTTGCGTTATGCATCCACTAGATGGAGCTACGCTAACGGAAATACAATACACGAAAATACACCTTTATATAGAGCTGTAACAAAGCGCTTTACAGAACATTTAAAATACGACGTCCAAGAATATTGATCCATATATAAGGTGCATCGGATTATAAGGTGCACTGTCATCTCTTGAGAAAATTGATCGCTTTTAGGTGCGCCTTATAGTGCGGAAAATAACGGTAATTAATAAATACATAGGGTTCTTTTTTTTTTCCTGTAACTGGGTGGACCAAAAGTCAACCAACATTTTTTTCAATAATTTTGGGAATACAGTACAATACAGCATTATTTCTGTCGAGCCTTCACAACCGCTGCAGCTGTCACAAAGCACTTTACAGAACATTTAAAATACTACGTTCAAGAAATCAGCATATTGATCCATATATAAAGCGCATCGGATTATTAGGCGCACTGTCGGATTTTGAGAAAAGTGATCACTTTTTAGGTGCGCCTTATAGTGCGGAAAATACGGGAATTAATGAATATAAAGGGTTCCGTTTTTTCTTGCAACCGAGTTGGCCAGAAGTCATTATACATTTTTTTCAAAAACATATTTTCTTATCATCATTGTATTGGCACCTTAGAGTGCGGAAAATACGGCAATGTGAAAAGGTAGCAGAGCTAAACAAAGGTAACCCAAAAAACCACTTGAAAATAGAAACATTGCCGCAATGTTGGCGCTGCAGGGCAGAGTTGGCAGCAAGTAAAATGAACCTTGGCAGGTCTGCGTGGCATGCGAGGATGATGTGGAGCAAGTGTAGTAGGAGTGTAACACACGGCCCAGCACTGCTTGACGCCAAGACTGGGCCGCGCTTAAGAAACACACTGCTGAATGACATCACTTTGTTTTTGTGTTCTTATGTAGGCGTAATGACAGAACCTCTTGCCGCTTGCTTTTTCCCCTCTCGGTCTCTGGCTGTGTCATTCCCATATACACTCACACATCTGGACCATGCTACAAAGCGGCAAGCCACTTTTGAGAACTGCAGTGTTATACAGCAGGTGGCAGCCGTATTGTCGTTTTATTTTTTGTTGTTTTGTTTATCTGGCTTGTGACAGTTTTAAGACAGCTGCTTACGGCTTGGGAAGTTGTTGCCTGTTGCTGTGGTCCCCCCCATGATTCACTTCTCCCAAAAGGTTGGCTATGTTAGCTGTTGGACGGAAACATCAGATCTAGTGCAAAAATGCACTAGATCATAGATGTCAAACTCAGTTCCTGGAGGGCCGCTGTCCTGCATGTTTTCTAAGTCTCCCTTTTGCAACACACCTGATTCAAATGAACAGGTTCAATGGCAGGCTTCTGCAGAGCTTGCTGATGATCTGATCATTTGAATCAGGTGTGTTGTAACAGGGAAACTTGGAAAACATGCAGGACAGCGGCCCTCCACGACCTGAGTTTGACACCTATGCACTAGATCCTTCACAGCTCAATTCAATTTGTCCTTCTCTTTAAGTCCCAACTTTTCAGTGTTTCAAAACAAGAGGCTGAACAGCAAAACGCACAACAGGTGTTCGTTCCAGCTCGTCTACTCCTTGACTTCTAATTTGTGCGACGCGCTCTTAAGCACCCTTGAACAGTTGGCCACGTGCTCTAAACTCAAAACGTTTCGAAAAGGTCAAATTAACACCTGTAAAGTGCATTTCAGGCTCATCGTGAGATTTCACTCAAAAGACAAATATCGCCAAACCTTTTTCGTGAGTGGCGTATGTGACTAATTACTTTCTTTTGAGTCGAATACCCTGCATTTATTCAAGCGCTGAAAAATATCAACCATATTGATGTACTGCCATTCTTGCTGTGAGACCATAGCGCTAATAACTTTGGCACCCCGGTTTTATGATGCGTATTATTTCTGATTAACAGTACAGTGTCTATAAAGCGGTGAACTACAGAGATAAATGTTCCCTTCAGGAAATTAACGAGGACTAATGGCTACCTGCTGTCAGTGAAAAGGTCCTTGCAGTTATATTCATGCAGAAAATATATATTTTTTCTATTTTAGTCCATAGTTCGCCCGCCGGAAGCCCAGAGCGACCCGCGGTGGCGATATCTTCCCTGCGTTCTCAGAGCTCCTCCCCTTCACGTTGCGCCAGCCAATCGGGTCGCCCGCTCTCCATGACGTCTCCGGGACCCAGTTTGGGGCCCTCGCCCCTGTCGTCCCCCGCCTCACGGCCGCACCTGCCCCTGTCGTCTCCTTTGTCCTGCCTCACGCCTCCCAACGTGTCAGCGGTGCTACTCAACGGGGAACCGGCCATCCCCCTGCAGCCGCCCTCACCGGGTCCCTCTCATGCACCTGCGCAGTGCGCGCTGGCCCCCAAAACAGAAAAGGTAAGTGTGCTCATCACGCTAAGGCTCGTGTTTTTCAAAGTAGTGATTTGCTTCAAAATGCAAAACGATTTTCAAGCGGTATCCTTTGTCCAGCATGGAGATTTGACAATAAAGTTGGACTTGACTTGACTTGAGATCAAGGTTTCGGGACGGACCTCCTTATGAATGAAATGGCTTGGAACACTTTGTGGAATGCGTTTTCAGGAAGGCTCACTTGCAAAATAACGGCTCACCAGTGCAAAAAAGTTGTTATGACTTTCAGCTCATTTAGTGTTGTTATCCATCCATCCATTTTCTGATCCGCTTCATCATCCCAAGGGTCGCATGCTGGAGCCCATCCCAGCTGTCTTTGGGTAGTAAGCGGGGGACACCCTGAACCGGTTGCCAGCCAATCGCAGGGCACACAGAGACGAACAACCATCCGCGCTCACACTCACACCTAGGGACAATTTAGAGTGTTCAATCAGCCTGCCATGCATGTTTTTGAAACGTAGAAGGAAATCGGAGTACCCGGGAGAAAACCCACACAGGCATGGGGAGAACGTTCGAACTCCACACATCAAATGTTATTATTGTTCACGAAAATTAACACAAGAATTACAACAAAAATTGAAAAACGTGAATGAAATAAAAGTTTCTTTAAAAAATACAATTGAAAACAAACTGAAACTGCAGCTTGCATTCATAAGATGAACCAAACCGTACTACAATTATAACAGTGTCATGTTTCGCCCCACAGTGTCACCTGTTGGTCACAAACTGAAGCATGACAAACAGAAATTACCTTTTTTTTTTATTTTTGTCTTTTATCAATTGATTCACACATGAGCTTCCGGGATTCATTTTTAAATGGCATCCATAAACTCCAAAACAACCTCAGCCGGCTTCAACCGAAAAAAGGGAGCGACTTGATAAGGCGAGCGTTGCGAAAACGTAATAGCTTCTCAATTGGCCGGCGCTGTAGCCCTCCAGCAAAAGCCATCCCACGTTTCTCAGCTCATTATTGAATAATTTCTGCTTTAACAGCTACAACGCGTTGGAATTGTTCAAAATGAAGCAAAGCACCAGTGTGTGGTCCGATGCATGTTGTACCTGCTTTACGAAGTCTCCCACACCCTATGGTACTCATATTGAACTCTGTCTCCAACGCCGCCTCGTCTGCCGCGCGGAAAGTCTGGATGTCAAATCGGGACACGCTCGCAATGAGCGATGGCAGAGAAAAGCTCTGCATCTGTCTAAGATCCATTTGTTTTCGCTGCTGGCTCCGCTGTGTTGGACAGCTAATCTAACTACATGGCTAGCTGACAAACAGCTCTGTGATGGTGGAACAGCAGGCTTGTTTACATCATCCCCACTCAAAGATGGCTCGTTTTTTTTTTTTTGTTTGTTTTTTTTATGAGGCCCGGATATTAATGAATCCTCTTCTCCTGCCACAGCGACAGATTTGATTTGTATTCTATTTATGCATCTGTCCAATTTGGTTGGCTGTCTCTTGTGTGTTTGGAGGAGCTGCACTTCCCATAAAGGGGAATTGTCAGGTGTCCCAATAGATTGGCAATAAAATATACAGCACTGTCTGTATGTATCACTTGGACTGTTCTATGGCTGGAATCCAAGTGCCTTATTCAGATTTAATATGTGTCTCTGATTTTTTTATGTACCTTTCAAGTGGCACATATCAGATATGGCACCGTTTACGCTGTCGGAAAAAAATGAAACAAGCACGGGTGCCCAAATTGCACTCAAATCACTGAATGGTGACGTCACATAGTGACAACACCAAAGTAAGATAAGATAAGATAAGATAAGAAAACCTTTATTAGTCTCGCAATGGAGTAAATCATGAAACGTCGATAATGAAGAGTGTTTTTTTTTTTCATTGTGCGACTCTTCTGTTATGTTTTTGTTTAGGTTACATTTGGTTTTGTTACCTCATATGCCCTTTTTGTCGCACCTGTTCTCGTTATCCGGGTCCCTTGTGTTTAACCAATCAGCTCCCTCAACCCTTTGCTTCTTGTCCAGGTGTTTCTCGTTGTCTCGTCACTTTGCTTGTATTTAGTTCCCTGGGTTCTGGCAGTCCTTGTCAGATCATTGCGTCTGTCTCTGTGCCCATGTCATATTTTGTTTCTGTCCTAGGTTTTTGTTACTTTGGTTTTCTGTGATTTTCATGACTTTGTTTGTGTACTTCAGTTTATTTTTGTGTGTTTCAGTTTCTTTTCTTTTCTTTTTTTTTTGTGAATGTGTTTTGCTCAGTTCATGCTGCTCCTTCTGCCCCCCTGCCATCCACGCAAAATATCACAATAACTTTATTCATAAACAATTAGGTTGTCACTGCCTGTCCCAAATAATTTTTATCTTATCATCCATGCTGTACCTCATCATGAGATTTGATACTATTTTGTTTGTTTGTTTTTTTTTTTTTTTGTTGCTCTGATCTTGTGACAATGCAGCACCTTCTGTTTGTTCTCGTCAGACTGAATTTACGGGAAACAATGTCTGGCAGAAGTCTATAAACACACACGAACCAACACGCGCATGTTGAACATCAGAAAGCCAGAACAGAGGATGCTTGTCAGAACGAGCATTAGTGAGTCGCTGAGAAATCTATTTCATTTTATTAAATGCAGTGAGCACAAGTGCTAAAGCGTTTGCTCCAAATCCTGACTACTAGTGGCACGCTAAAGAAAATCATGTTTCCTTAAAAACTGTACAAAATTTGTGTATTGGCTCCACTTTTTCCAAGCTTCCCCCCTGACCCCCCACCCCACCCTGCCTCAGGCCACACGTGGAGCAAACACTTTTCATTGCTGTCTGTTTTTCAAAACGACTTATCCGTCAATTTGTCGTGTCTTCATAATAACAGGATGAGGCGAAGATATTTGTATGGCTTCACAGTCAAAACAGCCCCTGAGGCTAACCATAACTACAAAGTAGCCGGCGACGAAAATGACTCGGCCACCAAATGGTTTACGTGTTTTAAGTATTTTGGGGTTTTTTTGCTCGTCCTCCAGAGTTGAAGAAACATTCATGACAACGAGCAGTTATCGCAAACCCCTTTGATCTGTCAGCCTCTATTTTCATCTTTGAGCTAATTTACTGTAAAAGCACTTAAAGAGTGTTGAGCGTGGGTGAGCGAACGCTCAAGTAATTAGGTTGAAGAGCGGGCGGGCGCTGGCATCGACGGCAACATTTCTCGCGAGCATGCGGTTTCCTTCGACCACTATTTGTAATGTGACCTTATCAATGGATTAACCACAACCCTCCCACTGTGGGACTGAACTTAAAGTGTAAAGTTACATTCTGTATACCGTATATGTAAAAAAAAAATTAAAAATCGTGCTACTTGAGGCTAGCGGCTTTGACACTAGAGTTAAGTAGGTCTAGACTGCCCCCTTGTGGTTAGTAGAACAGCAGCACACAAACTGGCACAGAAAAGCTTTTTTGACACAAGTCCATGAAAAAACGGGTGACTTAAAGTTGTTACTGTTCTTATGTAGAAGTGTATATATGGGCCCTTATCATATAATTTCATCAATGACGGAAAATACTGCACGTACCCCACTGAGTTTAATTTTTTAATCGATTAATTTTATTTATGAGAATATTTGAATTATTGGCAGTTGTTATGATTCAAACTGTAATGATTGTTTCTAAAAGGGGAAAAAAATGTGTGTGTGTGTGTATATATATATATATATATATATATATATATATATATATATATATATATATATATAGTGCCTTTTCCATTTCCAATATATGAGCCTTTTCCATGAAAATTAAGACGATAAGATCTTAAGAATTTCTTTTTTGCTTTATAAGTTAGTCTCAGACACCAGGGACAGATCTATGACAGAACTATGTCTGAATTTGTGAACGCATGATTGCATTGATTTCCCGTTATTACGTTTCGATAAAAACAAGCCTATCTTGATTGAATGAGTATTAGGATCAATTATATATATATATATATATATATATATATATGCCTGTAGCCATAGAATTTGAATGGCAAAACATGACAGTTGTGCACCTCACCGGATTTTTATGAAGCTGTTTATATCTCAACCGTCATGCACTTTTTGCTTTGCCGTGATACAAAAGCTGTATTTCAGAGGGCCACTAATATTTTGCTCTATCAATAATTGATCTAATTATACAATATAATAACCCTTATACTGTGTTTAAAAAAAATAGGCTGGTCATCATGTCTTCTTGCCTCACTTCTCCCCCATCAGAAGGAGAGAAAAGCCGGAGGATTGTTGAAGCTCCTGTCAGGGGCGGCAGCCAAGAAGAAACCACGCTCACCTACCACCTCCCCACCCACCCACGATCCCTCCTCGGCCGGCCAAAGCGCGCTACCAACCAACCTCACCCACCATCCTCACCACCCCCACCACCACCACGCCCGCTCCGGCTCATGTCCCATGGTCTCTCAGGGGCGAGCTGGCTCGTGTCCCGTCGAGATCGACATGGCGGGGGCTGTGGGGCTGGAACCTCTGCACAGAAAATCGGGCTCCTTGGATACAAACTTTCCCATGTCGCCCCCGCCAACGCGAGCTAGCAGTGTTCTAATGGTGCTCCGGCCCGAACCCAAGCCGCTGTCCAGGGAGAGGTGGGTGCACTTACTGACACGTACAAAGGAAATGTGGCAAAGCCAAAATTTTTGTTTTTTTGATGTTTTTTTTCTGGACACAGACTATACAACATGTCAGTACTTTCTATACTTTATACTTTTGAATTCCTTATTTTTGAAATCTCTCACAGATCAAATGTGCGTACATTTTTAATTTAACTTTTGTTACAATGGCTTACAATTAGAAGCATCACACCAAATCGGAAAATCGTTTTGAATTTTTTTAAATATGAGTGTGAATCCAACCGAATGATATCAGTGCATTTTAAAATGTGTATTTTTGGCATCCACACCTCGCAACCCGATACAGGCTACGTATCAAGCCACGGCAGTTGAAAATGCAGTGACTGACCAGAGTGTCATCTTCTTCATGTGCTGGCCAGGTACCGTGTGGTTGTTCCTTACCCACCCCAGAGTGAGGCGGAAATCGAGCTTCGCGAGGGAGACGTGGTGTTCGTCCACAAAAAGCGAGACGACGGCTGGTACAAAGGCACCCTGCAAAGGACGGGACAGACTGGCCTGTTTCCTGGAAGCTTCGTGGAAAGCTTTTAAAAAGAGACACAGAATCACTTGGCTTGATATTGGAGTTTCCAATCTGCCTTAAGGAGCTATTAACCCCACCCTCCCCCCCGCCCCCCAAAAAATGTATTGAATTCACCGGAATTTGAGTTTCAGCGACAAGATTCTTCCTGTGGACTTTTTACAAAGGAAAAGACAGTAGCACAAGACATCTTCAGAAGTCTTTCTCGATCCAGCACACTTTCACCAGGAAAGAGGATGACCACACTTTCCCGTCCTCATCCCGGGAGTGCCACATCACAGGGGCCCCCCTCTGTGACTACTGAAGACACACACACACACACTCGAAGAGCACACAAACAAAAGCTTCCCAGGTGTCATCCACCAGCACAACAAGCATCAGCTCGGCTTCAAATTGCGACCTCAGAACTTCTCTCTGGTGCGTTCTTTCTTTGCAAAGACCCAAACCAGGTTCATTGTGTTTGTGGCAATAAGCACATATTTTATTTTATTTTTTTAACTTAATATGTGTTGTTGATAAATGTAGGGTTGCAACTAACGATGATCTCAATCATCGATTAATTTGTCAATTGTTTTGTTGATGAATCCGATTTTTTGAAAACTGGTTTCAATCCTCACCTTGTTATTCCAAAACGCGACATGATTTCAAATCGAAAGTGCAAATGAACCCTTTCAGGGACAGCGGTTACTACAGTGGATAGCATATCAATTTATCAGGTTAAAGGTTAACATTATTGGTGCATGAAAAGGTAAATAACGGTTCACTTCCTGGTTTGGTTCGCAACATGTCAAAAAATAGGCCAACCTGTTGAGCGGTGATTTCCAAATTAAAGTCGGATGTTTGCAAAAATATCGATTTATTGATTCAACACAAATGTTAGCATTCTGCTTTCATGGAGGACGACAGAAATTTGTGAATATTTACAGTTCAGAGGCTGAGATTGTGAGGATTTGGATATTAAAGAAAAGGTCTAGGAACGATTAATCGATTCTTAAAATAATTCGATAACCGATTATTCGTCGATTAATCGCTGCGCCTCGAGACAAATGCGTGCAAACATTGTTTTTTCTCTCTTTGTGTTTGTTTGTTTTATTATAAATGTTCAGATTGATATTTGTGTTGTCCCAAGCTGTGATCTGTCACTGGATTTGTTTGTATTTAAAACAAAAAAAAAAACCAAGGTGCAACAAGTAATTTCATCATTCATTTTTATATTTATTGAATCTGAAATTGTTCTATTTAATATTTCTCCCCCTCCCCCATGCACACGGTGGCTTCTTGTGAGGAAAAAAAATGGCTTGCTGAATGTAAAAAAAAAAAGTTATAAAAAACCTTTGGGATGATTCATTTGTATTGTTAAAGTTTTTTGTGTTTAATGGACACAAAGATGAGATTGTACTCGGTGACATTTCAGACAGCTCAACATATTTGCACTTCATGTGAGCATCTGCCTCGACGAAAAAAAACTAATTTTGCTTAAAACCAGCTTTTTTTAATTACATTATTTATTATTTTTTTTTTCAACCAAATGATCAACTCGCAAATTCTACTGTTTAGAGAGCGGTGCGAACAAAGTCGTGCAGATGTGAATGAGACGCAAAGGATCCGAAAGTTGTAAACAGGAGCTTTTCATTCGCCAACTGCCAAAACCTTTGACAGCGACTCGAATCTTGTTGTTGATATATTTTTTGTACGAGTCTTCAGTGAGTGTACAGTCTGCTTTATGCATTTTTACGTCCAAGCTAGTTTACATCTGCCACACGATCTACCTTCTTCCCCCTTCGCCCCCTTTTCTGAGATCGAAGCACAGCCAAACTCGAGGGTTTGACTCACTGGGTATATTTGTGTTTGTGTGTGGGTGTGGGTGTGAAGGGGATTCGCTCTTTGTGTGTGTTTGTTGCTCTTTGGGTTGAAGTTCCGCTCACAGTCACAAGGGGAGGGGGATAAAAAGGAAGAATGTGCATCAATATCCTCAGAGGGACGGACGCGTGTGTAAAAGTGTGAGGAAGGCAGATTTTTAATTGCAGCCGTAGGTGCAGCTCATTGATGAGCTGAGCACGCTTTTTTTAATCAAATTATATTTTCTAACACATATATGAAAATGTTACAGTACAAATAAAAATTTGACATCACCACGTAAAGTCAGAAATGTAAAAAAAATTGATTTAAATTTAAAATTTTTTTTTTTAAACTGGGCGTAAAAGTAAAACTCGATTAAATACATCACTTATTTAAAGTGCAAAGAATCCAAGACTGTCCAATTGACAATTGTATGTTGCCAACAAAGGCTTTCCAAACGAAGAAGATTGGCGAAGACTATGAAAGCGAACCTGCTGGATTGTTTACATCTCCACCTACTGGCCTGACATGTCTATTACACCATTTTACAGGTCCTTGTGAATGGTTATCAATTAATTGATCTGTTTTTAAAAAATACCTTGAATCGAAACTTTTGTGTGGTTAATTCACTGAACTTAATAATAATGAGCACTAAATTTGAGATGGTGGACACTTACATTTTACAGGGTGGTGTCATATTATTTTT
Source organism: Hippocampus kuda (assembly GCA_901007745.1). Lineage (NCBI taxonomy): Eukaryota > Metazoa > Chordata > Actinopteri > Syngnathiformes > Syngnathidae > Hippocampus > Hippocampus kuda. Next base: position 49,916 of record CAAKHF010024813.1, read on the forward strand.
TTCACTCTGTGGCCTATGAAAAAGTGATTTCAAATCATGACTTTCGCCGGGGCCAAATAACAATTACTCCTTGATTTACGTCAATCAAATCTCTGCCTTGCCATGGAATGAAAATACAGCATATTGCTCCAATTTGGACCCTCACAGCACAAAAACAAACAAAATGTTTTTATTCTTCATTTGCCCCGAAACTCTGAAACAAAAAAGTGGCCAAACGGCGTCAAATTGGAAACAAAATTTCAAGCTCTCGATCACAGTGATGACAGAGATCGAGGCACGGTGCATCGAGGGTAATCCCGTGCATCTGGAGAGCAACTCTGTAAAGCCGATTATGGTCAAAGTTGAAGAGGAGAAAAGCTGGGTTCACAAATTACGCGGAAGAAAAGCACAGAGCGGAGAACAAAGCGAATTGAAGTCCAAGATGAGAACTGATGTTCACATTGATGACATCATTTCATACTCTCGGCTACCACTGTGCAGTCTCCGACGGTGAATTTGTCCTCAATATGAATAGAAATGAATAGTGTGTGTGTGTGTGTGTGTGTGTGTGTGTGTGTGTGTGTGTGTGTGTGTGTGTGTGTGTGTGTGTGTGTGTGTATGAGAATGAGTAGATATCAGGGGAGGCCTCGGTATGTAGCTCTTACACGTGAAAAAATAAAATAAAACAACGGCGTGGACGCTCATCAGGACTGAGT
>CAAKHF010024814.1:16594-28913 GCA_901007745.1 Hippocampus kuda
GGCCCCCGAAAAAAAAAAAAAAAATCAAAAACCCCCCCCCCCCCCAGCAATTATCGCAAACTAAACAAATGACCCATAACACCAAAACAAATAACAAACATATTATCAACAATTAAACAAATGATGAACTCCATAGTGGATTTTTTTTTTAAACATTGTAACAAGGTGCATTTTAAATGCGGGTCTAGCTACATTAAAGTTTGCCGTTAGGTCTTCCGTCAAGGTTCAGCGCCTCTGCAAAGAAAATTTCACAAACGTTTAACCTCACACTATTTGAAGTCAAACTCATTTCAATCAGGAATATGAACATGGCTTGCATTTTTACAAATGAAAGCACATTGGTTCGATGATTTCTCAAATGTCTGCAGCAGTTTTCAATCAGTCCTTAGATGTGTGGATAAATAGTGTGACAGAGTGAAATGGTTATTGACTGCGACCATGACTTTTTAATGTGTGAAGGACAAGTGTTTTGTTTTTTTTTTCATGCGAGAGATTTGTAATCCATTCAAGAAAAGCTCTCTCTGGTGCACTACGCATGATATAATTACACTCCATCCTCGGAATGGGTGCCAAGCGGTCCTAAACAATGCCTACAAAACGTGAATTCAAGACTTTTTAAATACCAATTTCGGTTACCAAAGCTTTTCCATCATACATATGAACATTTAGAGGGGGAAGGAAAAATATAAGCTTAAGGCTATCCTTCACAGCACTCCCTTTTTCACTTGGAACCAGAATGCAGCCCCCCTCCCCAGACACCCCCCTCCCACTTACGGTTACCACGGTAATGGCCAGCTGCCAGTCTGCAGATTACTGGTTAATAGGGCCGGGCCTGGAGAGCAGTGCAATGGATACAATCCATGTGTTTAGGTTGCGGGGAAAAAAAACCCACAAAAATCTTCGCCTTGTCGCAGGTGTGTGACCATTTCTTAAATCAACTGAGAGTTGCAGTCATTTGTCAACACACCCGAATGTCCAAACTAAAAAGAAAACATTTTCACAAGTGACTGAGTGGATTTCACAGCCAGCAGTCAGACATGGAGGCACACAAACAAAGATATTAACATGAATGTCAACAGGCAAAGCGCGAGAGCAACCTTTCAATCGCTACGCCTGACTAAATGAAGCCCAGAAGGACATAATCATTTCTTCAAATATAACATTTGGCCCATTCAAAACAAGCTGCAGTCTCAATCGAACTGTCCCGGAGGGCTAGCGGGCCAAAAGAGGACCACCCACTTTCTTTTCAATTATCATCTTGCAGCAACCTGTCTCCACTCCAGCATTCAGCAGGAGACACTGACTGCTCTCCAGAGGGAATTACAATTAGACTGCTTCCCTCGAATAAACTTCCAGACTGTAGCAAAGCATGTGACCCCGAACACAAACAGGATTACATCCAAATCCCACGTTTCTTTACTCCTTCCTCTCTCCCTCTTGAGAAGCTGCAGTCAGGGGTCGCCCTCGGTCAGAGGCAGTGAGGTGAGAAATGCTGAAGGCCCATTGAAATCTGCAAATATATAAATGACTTGAAGTAGACGAGACTTGAAGTGTGTGCTGCTGCGGCTGAGTTGCATCGCTTGCACATTGCAGATTTTTCTAAAAATACAGCGAACAGATCCCACAAAAAGCAAGACTTTTACCAGGGATCTAGGATAGGTTGGCTAATACGATTTTTCACCATTCCAAATATGTTACATACAAATGATGTAATAATACACTTTTAGATAATTATGAAGTACAGTATTATGAGAACCAAAAAGGAAAAATACAAGATAAAAGGGCAAGATTACGATTAAATGTCAACGCATAATCGGACCAGATCGTTATCGGATTATCTGATTGCACGTATTGTATATGGTCACTTTATTCTCATGAATTGCAACTCTATTCTTGGAATAACTTTAATCCACTAATAATACAAAGGAACAGAATACATGCAAGTCAAATCACAACTTTATTCTACGGGTGGAAGGGTGGTTAGCACATCTGTCTCACAGTACAGATGTCGTGGGTTCGATTCCGGGTCCTAGCTTTCCTGTGCGGGGGCTTTCATGTTCTCCGTGTGCCTGTGTGGGTTTTCTCCGGGGTTCTCCGGTTTCCTCACATATTCCAAAAACATGCACGGCAGGTCAATGGAGCACTCTAAATTGTCTCTAGGTGTGATTGTGTGTGTGTGAATGGTTGTTTGTCTATGTGTGCCCTGCGATTGACTGGCAACCAGTTCAAGGTGTACTGCCTGAAGACAGCTGGGACAGGCTTCAACACGCCCCGCGACCTCTGTGAAAATAAATGGATCAGGATGGACATATAGAGGGTGCACATAAAAATGTTGGTGTGGTTACAAAATGAGCACCGGAATACGTTGTCCAAAGACAGCTGGGATAGGCTCCAGCTCGGCCATGACCCATGTGAAGATCAGCGGCTCGGATAATGGATTGAGGGGTTATTAATGTTGTTGTTGTAAAATTATGACTTAAATCTCAATAAAAGTATTACTTTTTTCTCCAAATACTACTTTGTACATTATTCTCATTACACTGTGACAGTTTTCAAAACTGCCATGATATTTATTTCTATGTTCTAATATAAAACCAATGTGGTTTTACATTTGTTCGACAAAGAAGAGGAAGGAAGAAGTGCAATCTATTTCAATTCAATGTCAAGATTGAAAATTAAATCATAACCTCTTTGATTTCTGTTGTATGATTTGATGCTTTGATGATAAAATATTTAAAGTATGCTTTGGATTCTTGAGAGAAGAGTTTGTCTCAGAAAGCGAAAGACAAGTTTTCCAGAGTTGGGGGTCCTTCTAATCTTCTTGCAAGACAACATCGGTGTTGTATTTACTTGTAATTTGTATTTTGTCTCCATTAAAACCTCATCAGTTCAAACAACAATTTGTCATGGCAACACCAATTAGAGTCCAATCCACATGGGACAAAAGCTCTGTTTCGGTTGGGAATCATATAGCAACCAGTAGATCTGGAGTGTTTATTTGGCCCTCTGTAGCCAGCTGGACATACGAAGACACAGAAAGGGTACATTGACTTCACCCCACAGGGGGTAGTGGCACAGCCAAAGAGAAATTGGACTCTTTTTCAGCTCGACTTTCCACAATGCAGCAGACCCAATCAAAGCTGCAGATCCTTTTGTGGGGGTGGTAGTGAGGAGACAAGAGAGGGAGAGGGTGGGAGTGAGTTGAGGCTTGCTGCCCCCAACCCTCTCTTTCCTCCACCTCCATCTCCTCCTCCTGCCACTGTCCTGTCTGTGCGGCCAACTACACTTCAGAGCTAATTAGTGGTCAGATCCACTGGGTCCTAATCAGCACGACATGTTAAAACTGCCCTAATCAGGCCTAATCCTGGTTTAGTGTCTCACACACATCAGCGTTACTGCTCTACTTACTCAGCTGTATTGACTGAGGCATCACTTGGAGGTTCCGTGGTCAATACACCAAATGTGTGATGGGTTATAGCTGTGTGGATGTGCTTCGCATACTGTTGTACGATGTCTGCTTTCAAAATGTAATTCTAACACAATCATATGCGACACACACTGGCATTTTTGTCATTGAGCCTAAAAAAATAAAATGAAATAAAATAAAAAATAGCGTCAAAACAGAGGGGAAATCAATGAATTAAATAAATTCAGGCGTTAAGCTTAGCGAGTGGCAATGCAAGATGGCGGTCAGTGGCTTCACTCCTCGTTACGACAAGGAAGTGGCATTGTTAGTCCATCACATATCAATCCATAGTCACAGAGCACATATACAGGTAGAACCATTTACATACAGACCGTCACTAGCTGGGACCCACACTGCCTGCACACCAGTGTACCGCTATAATACCATATACTGTGTGTGTGTGTATACACACACACACACACACACACACACACACACACACACATATATATATATATATATATATATATATATATATATATATATATATATATATATATATATATATATATATATATATATATATATTAGTCTTTGATGGTAATGTTGCACCTGCCAACATGGCCGCGGCATAAGCTTGTCGGTTAGCTGGGCCGCAACAGCGCACTTGCATATCGAGCCTTTGATGATGACACACCGCGATCAGAAAAAATGCATCCATCCATCCATTATCCGAACCGCTTATCGTCATTGATATGGAAAATAAGCTCTTATATCATAACAGTACATTTATTATGAGGTATAAAAACATGATCACACTTCCCTGGATGTTGTTGTTAAAATAACCGAGTGTTGAGACTGCTGGGATCAAGATGTTTCAACATTATATGTAAACCTGACAGTCACGTCTGACAAAAATCAAAGATTTGGAAGGTTAACCATTGAAATTCCAAGGATGCGCTTGGGGTGGTTTTTGACCTCACCTATGGAAAATTGTGATACTAATAAAAATAATAATAATAATAATAATAATTACTTAAAAGTAGATGAAAAATACAAATGATATCAAAGACAACCCATTTGAGGAATACATGGAAGATGAATCAATAAAAATGTTAAATGACAAACATTGACATTTTTGACCCCACTTCTGCATCGAAGGGTTAGTTTTGTGGGAGGGGGAAGGGGAGGTGGCTCTGAAAAGTATCCTTTGTGAACAACCGAGAACACTTTCTTTCTTAGTTATTTGATCTCAGCATTCAGTTTCAAGATTCATATTTCCCTGCACATGTTTACTAACGAGCTCCCAGATAATAACTTTTGCTACTCAGCATTCTGACATCTAAATTAGATCAGTCTTTTGTCCGTTAATTGGTTTTTAATGTTAATTAGGTTTTAATGCAGAAACACTCGAAAATGGGTTTGAATATTGAGGTGTTCTTATTCATGCAGATTACTCTGTGGCCATCAACGAGTAATGAGACTGATTTGAGCCAACAGGCAGGCACACTCTGACTTTAATAAAGCTAGCGAGTGCTACTTTAAAGTATATTAAGGTTATTTGTATTAAGGCAAGTCTGCCACTTCTCATGTCAAATCACATCTACGTATTCCATCTGTGCCCCCTGATTAGCTATTCCTTTGGATTCCATTCAGTTCGAGATTATGTTGCATATGTTGCTAAATATAAATAAATAAATAAGGGTTGTCAACATTGACAGCCTGAACAAATTTCAATCCAAGTGCTACACGGTAGAGAATGGATTAGGTAATTACCATGCTTTACAGCAATATAAGGCAATAAATTAAAATCTTCAACAAGTTCTTAAGTGACAACTTATCTAATCAGGGACACAATCATAAAGGGGCCTTGATGTTTACTGATTGCTCCAATCAAAAATGGCTGCTTCACACACAGCTAATTGGTCAGTTTGCTCACTGTGCAGCAAGGCAAATGCTGAGGGGCTACTGTTGTGATTTGAAGGACCCAAATATCTCCCATTTGCATTGAGTGCCACCAGAATACACTTGACTCCCACAAGTTATCAGCAAACCAGACAATTATTCATCAGGCACAAATTGGAACATCAAAGTCAAATCAGAGAATTACCATTAGGAAGACCTTAAGGCAAAGGCGGAGAGAAGACGGGGCAGCCTTTGATTGACCGTACTGCCCTTCACGCTTTCTCAAGCTCTCAACTCCTTCAAAAGTTCTCCGCGGTACAGTAGCACACACACAATTAGCAATGTGGGGGCGGCGAGGAAGATAAGAAGACAATGGCACGGATAAGACACGAACAAATTTACCTTTTTACTTTCCATTATCAAAGACACCTTACATATGATGACAATGGTAACTGTTGAAACTCAACAAGTGGATCCCACCCTGGCAACGAAATTGGATAAAAGACATTATTGCAACCAGGGAGTCAGGAGAATTAATGGACAGATAACTGTCAGTCCGATACTGGGAGAAAAAGTCACAATTATCGACCTGACAACTAGACTGACAACAAGCGATAAATCAAATACACCAATCGTGGTCGGGTTATTGACACTTTAAGAGCGTCATGTGCTAAGCATTAATCGCATGACGTAGCAGGTAAACATAGCTTGGCCATCACACTACTTATATAAAGAAAATTTTAACGTCTATCTCATTCGAAGCCGACAGTACTTTGCAGACACGTGTTTCCCAGAACTTTAATGTTGTCGCTGCAAATGTTCGTTCTTTGGTAGACGAACGAGACATAAGTTTCACCAAACACATACTGTATGGACCTCTGGTGGCAAGTCGATAGTGGATGAAGATGCCGGTCCAACCGAGTATTTGGTGAACTTTTCCAGCAGTTAGAAACCAATAATCACGATAATACGGTCCATTCATTGACATTGTGATTTTCCTGTACTAATGCTCAAACTTCATGTGTCCATCGTAGCTGCCGGACCTTTTTTAAAAAAATATCTTCCATACTATGAGAAATCAGAATATCAAATTGGAATATCCACGGAATTCAAAGCGTCTGCCTAATGCTCACTTTACTCTGTGCTAATTCAGTTCTGATGGAATGACTGACACAATACTAGGAAGCCATAGACATAAATCCAGGTCACTTTTATAAATGTGAGCTTGAAAATTTGATAGAATAAAAAATGAGGATGGACTATTCTAATTTTATGTTACATGTATAAACATCACCAGATCATAGTTTGTTAAAAAAAAAAAAAAAGGTCTATCATGCGATCTCAACCTCTGTCTTTTGTATAGTTTTAAAAATTATTTGCTGGTTAAATGGTTGTGATCAGGTACTTGAATGTCAACCTGAAGCACAGTTTTGTACTTCAGTATTTATGTTTAACACAATGTCCCAAATTCATTCGAATTTAGTTTATATTTTATGACACAGAAACAGATATTAGACCATTGTCAGGTATTTTCTTGTCATTTTAAGGTCTGTCTGGATATATATCAATACCAGGAAATAAAATGCTGTCTATAAAGCACAGCTCCAGTTCTGAGTATACGGTACTATAGTTGTGTGAAGAGGATGACAGAAAAAGAATCTTGAATTTGAATTGTACATCAATTCAAAATTTGTTGTTTATACTATAAGTTCATAATTGAGTTTAAGTGCAGTGTCTGGCCATCTTCATTATTCTGCATTTTACTGGCAGTATCCATTGTATTGTGTCATTTTTTTTAGTCTCTGATGCTGTAGTGTGCTTGTGCGATTTACCAGGATGAAAAAAACGTGACAGCCCTATTTTCAGCTTGTGTGAAACAAATATGAATAGCCCTCCATGCGCCGCTGTAGAGGGAACCCAATTTTTATTGCGCTAATTGTCAAAATACCTCTTCTCGCACAAGTACCGTAAGACTTGAGGGCACTTGTTAGCCTCTTGTGCTAGGATGATGCAATAACACCAAACAAGTTTACAACCTCGGCGTGATGGCTCTCATTGTGCGATTTCACTCTTCCTTTTACCACTGACAGCCAACATGCGAACCTCTCAGCCATACGCTGCAATCTAATGGTAACTTTTGAATTCTTTATACAGTATGTCACAGCTCATTCACTGCCAATCCATACTGTTACAATGCGTATGTGGCATTTGCAGCCACTATTGTTTTTTTCAATTTTTGTCTGTCACGTTTTAAGCTCGGGTACGATTTTGAAAACATTGTTATGTGTGTATGTGGTTTAAGATTTTTAAGCAATATCAACAAATTTATGATTGCAAATTAAAAATCCATCTACATTTGATTGACACTGTCTAAGACAGGGGTGTCAAACTCATATTTGTCGTGGGCCACATTTTAATTACCATTTCCCTTGGAGGGCCATTATGACTGAAACCAAATAACGGTTTCTTCAACTATTGTTTAAGTTACTTTAGTGAGGGGTTTGGTTACAAAAAATGCTTCCAATATGTCTCTTGTTCAGTACATATGATAATTTAAAATGTTGTTCGAGATTTTAACAAGCATCATGGAAGTCGACATGTTTGATTTGCTTTCGCGGGCCACATAAAATGATGTGACGGGCCAGTTCTGGCCCCCGGGCCTTGAGTTTGACACCTGTGGTCTAAGAGATAAAAATCACCAACACTGTGTGTTTATTCTTGTGGCTGCAGCTTTGGGATAGAATTGGGGGTGATTTCTGGAAGCAGATTCACCAAACACTTAATTGAAACCTGAATTTTGGGTTGACTTCCTCATCTATCCAGTCCGAGCACGGTGGTGTCGGTTTGACTTGTTCTGAAATAGAAAACTGTGATTATTCACTTCAGTTCCACCAGCTGATCTGAATTAATTCCATCAAGTCTGAGTACGCTCACCTTGAGCTAAGCACATGTACGACCACAACAAAACGACATCATCAATGGAGTACCGATATGGTCATTCACCATGGCAACAGAGAGAAAAATGTGATGTTACTTACTTCCCCATCTTGGAAATTGGAGGTACGATTGCGGCAGTATCGTCAAAAGTGGAAACACAATCTCGTTCAGTGTTTTTTCATTATTTAAAAATTGTACATCAATACTGAAGTAATCACAATTCTGAAGAAATATTGATGGAATAAAAAAAACTGTTTAGGCACCTTTTTTCCAAGATTACAATCACTGCCAGTATCAAAAAATATGACTTCTTATCTCGAGTTGCGCAATTAGAGCCAGCATAAATAACACAGATGTTCACCATTGTTGTGAAGACAAAACGGACTGTGCGAGTGTTTTGCCTCTGTAAAATAACTCACTGAACTGCGCGCCCTCTAACATGACAGGTCCTAGGTGAGTTACCAGACAAAACACGGTTCATGTGAGCCCTTATGATGAAAAATACGAATGGATGTCATTTTCCCTTGCCTGGGTGCAGGTCACTGGTACCACATGGAAACATGGGTCCCTCTTCTCATGGACTCACCACCTGTGGGAGGGGCCAAAGGGGTGGATCCCAACCAGCAGTTCACAGTCCCCGACCCTTTTTGAAGTCCTTGTGGGAGGTCATGGAGAATGCTGCCCTAGGGGGTTCACTCATTCTGCTGAAGGGCTTCAATTGATCTATTTTATATCTTGGCGACACCACTCTTGGAATTGATGTATATATTTGTAAATTTGAGCTTTATTGCATTTGTAGCAAATGTCCCCCAGCCATGCAGCGCCGCCCAGCGACGCTCCATTCCATGTTCCCCACATACACAATGAATGGGGTTAGTAATGGCGTGCTGTGCCCAGCAAGTTCATTGTGAAAAGGGCTTCAGAAGCCGCATGAAACTGGCCAAAGAGCAGCAGGCAGCTTGCGAGTTGCAGGTTGGGCAGGCCTGCCACAGACGTTGACCTTGTCTTCTATTACTGAATATGCTGGACTCTGATTGGCTGTGGCTACACAGCTATCAAGCGATTTTTACACTGGTTCAATTTTGTCCGACAAGAGGCTGAGACAGATATTTGTTTTGTTTTGTTTTGTTTTTTAGCAGGAATGTAGACAATGCACACACACACAATTATGTTCGTAAACTGAGGTACCACTGTGTGTATATATATATATATATATATATATATATATATATATATATATATATATATATATATATATATATATATATATATATATATGTATGTATATATACATATATATATGTATATATGTATATATGAGAGAGGGAGAGAGAGAGAATTGCGAGCATGAAACATGATATAGCGAGGGATCGCTGTAGTTACAGCTTAGTCACAGTTCATGTTATGTTATTCCAAAGAAGAACCCCAGCAATAAACAAATCATGGCAGGCAGTTCGTAGATTCCCGTTGATCCCTTGAATCAATGCTAATGGCTAACCCTGTATTCCCATGTGAGTGCTAGTGAGCATGCTACATCGCAGATAATAGGCAGTGTTAATGACAGGGGGCCCAACCATTCCCCCAGCTGAGTCTTGGGCTAATATGCTTTGGTCACCTTTTGTTAACATTTCTATCATCAACAGATTGCATCCATCAACAGTGCATTATATTAATGCCCCTTCCTGTGACTCAGCTGCGCAAAGCATGGCTGTGTTTTCTCCCGAGAGGCAAAAGGAAGAAGGAAAAACATAAAAGCAATACAGCAGGTTGTGTCACGTGCAATGAGCACAAGATCATCCCATTTCTACACAGATACTGCAACCACTCCTTCATGTCAGTTAGCATTATTTGTGCACTCGGGGCAAGATGCAGAGCAGGAAATATGTGGATGTGTTGCAGACGGGCACACGTACGGCATGTCTCTAGTGGCTGTGGGACAGTGTACCATGAATAAATTGTTGCAGCGTCCCTAGGAGATTGCATTCAATCACAATGCATAAGGTGTCAATGCTGCATCCTGTGTGCATGTAACATGCAATTATCTTCCACAACATTGCTGACTTGGAGCTGCTAAGAATATGGATCTGGACTTACTGTAAGTGAAAGGATTACTAATAAATGTGGCCAAAATCCAAAGTGAGGTGCTAGTCCAACTGAGAACTGCCCTAGCTAAATGAGGAGACCAAATGGGCTCAGTACATAGTGAGAGTCATGATTGCCTTCTAATTAATTACAATGTCTACAGGTTCCAATTTAGGCAATTTGCAGAGCAGTGGTTCACATGGGAAACTTTCATGTAACTGGTGTGCGATCGGTTCAATCAGACCCATTCACACAGCTCGAATGTGACTTCATTGCATCCGCTGTTTCCACTCGGGCTGTCACAATTCTCCCCACAATTGACAATGTCATGATAGAAACTGCTGTTGAACTCGTTGGTTGAGCAGATTTATCCTTGCCTTATCATTATACCTCTTGACCACATCTGACTGGAATTGCCAAACAAATCAAGTCACACTCTAATGTTAGCTTACCCTGTTCTGTTCCTCAGCTTTGGATGCTGCAGTAGTAGTAGAGATCATTGCCCTCACTTTGCTGTGGCACTCTGTTTTCCTGTTGCCCTCAGTCTGGTCACAGGTAAACTCTCATTGTCCTCTACTGATCCTGTTTGTTTGCCTGTTTATTTCCAAATGATTGTTTTGTTTTGTTTTTACAAATGAGGCGTGGTTTCTGCAGTTGTCCCAAGATTCTGGAAATCTGGCTAGCTCAAAGTGAGGTGAGCAGTGCTGAGTCGAGTTGGTGAAGTGCTATAATCATGTCTGCGTGCCATCGGCATCGTCTTCCTCTTGCTCTTAATTATGTGTGTAAAGGCAGCAGGTAAGTTGGGACGTTGCGTTGACCATACTGTATATAAAAGCCTAATACTGTACAAGGATATGCAGATCTTGTTCTACCTGTATTTAACTGAATAAAATACCAAGACAGGATACTTAAAGTTTAAACTGATAAACTTGTTGTTTTTAGCCAATAATGAGAACTTTGAATTTTATGGCATCAACACATTCCAAATAAGCTGGGACAAGTGGCAAAAAAGACATTTCTACAAGAACGCAAATCAAACACCAGTTGGGAACATCCCACAGGCGAAGAGGAGAACCAAACAAATATCGGACCATGTTCTTGGCTCACTTAAATGCATATAACCTTTGTAACTGTTTTGTTAAGCGCTTTGTTACAGCTGCAGCTGTTGTGAAAGCGCTATATACATCAGGATGTATTGTAATGTTTTGCAAAACGCCGGAGCTGCAATCCTTTGCAGTATAACAACCTACCGGTAAATGCGGGTTGTGAACCTGTCTATATGTCATATCTAGTTCAGTCCTTGCTGAAATATTAACGTGCCAATTTACCTTCATTTTCCAATGCATCTAAAAGCAAAAAGGCCATTTCTCGCTTTAAAAGGTGTGCGTTGTGAGGCCCGGTTGATTGACGAAAAGAAAAATGCATTTGCGTTAAAGCAATTGTTTATTTCCAGTGAATAATGGTACGAATGATGCATAATGTTGTCTACATAAATTCCGAAAACAAGAGCTTGTATGGCAGCAGATGATCCTCCCATCACAGGCCATGTTTTCTCGCTCATAGTCAGGGTTAAAGAATCATAATGTAGCCTATTGCATTTAGCAGGTCACAGAAATTGATTTACTTTGGCTTTTTTTTTTGGAAGCACGGCTGTGGTGGTATTTTGCTCATACAGTCAGGAATGAGACTTTGCCATTCTGCCTAATCTACAACCATGTCCCAGTGGGGAGAAATGACTTGCAACAGGAAAACCTGCATGAATACTAATTTGTCTACTTGGCTTTAACAGCTTTTGCATGCCTGTCTCATAGGAATATGTAGAACACGGTCTTTCCATCTTTTCATATTAATTATTCCAAATGAAAATTGGGATATCAAAAGATGAGTGTGTGTGTGTGTGTGTGTGTGTGTGTGTGTGTGTGTGTGTGTGTGTGTGTGTGTGTGTGTGTGTACAGACATGTACATATTAGAAGGAAATGAAGAAGAACA
>CAAKHF010024814.1:28933-39808 GCA_901007745.1 Hippocampus kuda
TTGTTATATTCTTCGCATACAAAAAGTGTGTGTGTGTGTGTGTGTGTGTGTGTGTGTGTGTGTGTGTGTGTGTGTGTGTGTGTCCTCATGGGAATAGGTCCAACCAGGAACTCTTGGCTCTCCCTCCTAAATGCGGTGAATGAAAAAGCGATTTGAAGCATCTCAAGCAGGAATGTGGCAATCTACATTTTGGAGCTCTCTGGCCACAGTTTCAGTTTGACTCTTCATTATAGCCTAGCCTTGTGGCCCCCCACCCCACACCATATTAGCCTGCAGGGTCACGGAAAGAGACAAGAGTGTGTGGAACATGGTTGGTATCATTACAAAATGGAAGAACTATCATGACCTTTTTTTTTTTTTTAAAACTACGCTTCCATGTTTGGTGTTTTAGTGCATAACAAAATTCTCTGCATTGACTGGATGGTTCTCTGTGCGTCATGTTTTGGCTGTGTGTGTGTTTGTTTTCAGCACCAGCTGGAGTGGAGGGCGTGGCTCTTCAACAGGTGCATCTGTGACTTGTTACCAATCAAGCCCGTCATGTATTTAGGGACTGCCGAGGTGCCTTGTCACTGGCGGATTATTGACCTTGCTTGCTGTCCATCCATCGTCAAGAGATATTTTCTAGACCACTGGTAGGGAATTCTGGTTCCTCGAGAGCCATATCATGGCTGTTTTAGATCTCTCCCTACTTCAACACACCGGATTCAATTGATGATTGTTTCGGGCTTCTACAGAGCTTGCTGATGAGCTGATTGTTTGAATCAGTTGTGTTGAAGTAGTAGCATTTTGTGGGTTTTTTTATTTTTTTGGTACCGGTAATGTGTAAATTTTACATATTCTGTGTTATTCAGCCTACTTTAATATGTTGGAGAGCAATGCAAGTGTGGGTATACAACGAGCAATAGCTGCTAACTAGTGGCTCTTGGAGTTGCATGGGAAGCCCCATGACAACCAGTGGGAATTCGCACACTGGAGGATTCAAAAAGATATTTTCATGGTGGAACCATGTTGGGATGTGGAAGCAGAAGAAGGATGCTACACATTGCGCTCAATTTTCATGGACAGCATGTATGCACTCGGGCGTAAAAAAACGGCACATTTTGTACCGGAGCCAGACCCTTATAACGTGTTTGGGAATATGGCGGACTGCGCTCCGCCATGCTGGGCATTCGAGCCGACAGAGGGCAATTTGATGGCTGAGAGTAGACTAAACATCAGACAAGCTTGAAACACTTCTAAGTTGTGGTGCAGGTGGTGTAATACGATTTTGTTGATTGAAGTCACACAGGCCCACTTCACAGCAGATCTATGATCATCCTCGCCCAACTTTACAGCAGCCATCCATGGAGGTCTGCGTGCAGTTCCTGAAACATATTTTGCGCACTTCAATTTATAAATACATGTGAATGTGTATGGCGCAAACATTTTTTTAAAAATAAATAACCAACATAGGTACTTCTTTTACATTCTCCAAACACACACGACGCCACTACAATCGGAACCCCCCAAACACCTGTACATGGTGTTCATGTTTTCTAGATGGCCTCCGAAGACCAAATGACTTGCTTGAAGAACTGCTAATTGAGAGTTTTGGCGTAGCCGCTTGGAAAAAAAAAAATAAATGACATGCCATTGTGGAACTTCTCATTCATTATTCTGTTAGTTATACAGTAATGTTGTCCATTCTGGGGCCATTTCAGAGTTTGAGCTACAGATCGACAATGCGCCATCAGGACTTTGTTATAAACCATGCAATTTCAGCAATACCCTATAGTAGCGTAATAAAAGAAACTATACAGTATATCTACATTTTATACGAACATTTATACCAAAGACACTTTCTATCTGTAGGCAGAGAACCTTTGTATATGTCTCTCTCTCTCTCACACACACACATGGACAGACGCGCACGTGCGCTTCCTATAGCATCGCCATAAAAAGTCTCCATGCTGAACACATTTTCTCCTGGGCCTTTTGTATACTAGAACCTCACCTGTTTTTTTAGAGTGGGGGCAGAGGGGAGCCAACCTTCCAGGCCCGACTATGGGGACACAGCCGTTGTCTATAACCCACTCTCATTCATAGACATCATTCATATGGAAATCACCCTTGGACCTATTGTTCACCCGCTGCACTTTCAGATACTTGCTGAATCAAGTGATAAATGCAGTGGCCCCATCGGAGATGTTCTCCTTGTAATGAATAATATCCAATATGTTCAAAGTTATTATGCAAATAGGATTCCAGTTAATTAAACATCACAGTTCTTCTTTTGCTATGGGAAAGTTTTTGGACATCACAGTGTTCCTGTCTGTTAAGACACTGATATCCATCTCTGACGGGTCTTATAATTACTTTCCCATATGAGACTAATTAAAGGTAAACTTTTTTAAGGAGGTTGTTCGAACTGTTTAAGCAAGTCAATTGTTAGGCATAAAGGCCTTTTCACTGGCACTCGCTCAGAGTGAAAGTATTGCGCGGCTGAGCGGAAAGGTGGTGGCAACATTTGTTTGTCGGTCTGCTTTGTGATGCTACTTTTTCCACATGTGGACTAAGGACGACACTAAGGGTGTATAAGGTAAATCAGGTGATTCCTAACCTGTTCCTAATTGGAAGTTTTTTTTTCAAACAATGTCGCCTCTAAGCTGCACGCTGCTCTGACACTCCCAGCGCATTAAACATTTTTTAACCCGAGTTGTCTTGACTTTTTGAATTTTCATATTTGCTAAATATAAAGAAATTGAAAAGTTTATTTTGTGATGATTGATCTGTTTGGGACCAACAGGTGGCTACGTAGGTCTCCTCCTACAGCGGCACACCTGTTGGTTATCATGTCATTAGCAGATTTTCTGTTAAAAGGACTGCCGGCCCGACCACTTCGTGTCGGGTCATTGTTGCTGTCACTGGCTCTGTTGGTTAGTGTTTGTGTGTTCCTGTCATGCAATTTTGTTTGTATTGCTTTTTTGTGTCAGCCATGGGTTTTTGTTTGTCACTTTGGGTTGTTTTCAGGACTTTTGTTTGTTCTGGATTTAGCTTTCTCAGTGGTTTGTTAATACAGTTTGTCAAGTTCACCCTGTTCCTCCCTCTTGCCTGCCTTTTGGGGTCTTCTATCACCACCACATTGTGACATATTTGGCACATGTGGTTGATGGAGCGGGGGAAAAAAAGTGACCCAAAAAAACCCCCAAAAACTCAAATGGAAGGCAAGCACCTAGGTCGTGTAGTCATTGTCATATGGTCCTTGCTCTCCACTTAGGCTCCCCATGTATTAATTTTAACTTGTCTTGGTTTCTATGCGGCTTCTTTACAGTGATTTTGATGTATAACATTTTAATTCCCCTTGTGCAGGACTGGGTCTCTGTGAGGTTAAAAACAAGCCAAAAAAAAAAAAAAAGATTTACAATGTATTTGGCAACAGGCCGGCAGCTGACGCAGCGCTGGTCACTTCATTAATCCGCTCATAATGACGGACTACTTTGTATAAAATTAGTGCCAGTGTTCAGTCAGTTGAAGTGGCAGTTTAAGCGAACACAAAAGCAAAACGTAAAACAGTTTGTTTCATCGTCCAACTTGAAATGTTATCGAAGTTTGTTGCCTTGAAATATGAAGCTCACTCAAAAATTTTTTTTCTCTAAAATGTGTTAATCACATCCCGTCTATCCATCCATTCTGGAACTGCTTACCTGGGGTCGGGTCATAGGCGCGGCAGATTGAGCAGGAAGCCCAGACTTCCCTCTCCCCAGAAAATTCTTCCAACGCTGCCAGGGGAATTCCAAGGCATTCCCAGGCTCGTCGAGAGACATTATCACAGGTCAATGATATTGATTTAGAAAATCGTCCAAAACCATGCATCAATATTTGGAACACTGTGTTTAAAATGAACCAAATAGGATGCAAACTTCAGCAAGTAATCAACCAAAAAAAAATCTGACAACTTCTGTTTTCCCTGATAATAATTGAAAACCATGATTGTCAGACGTATTTCTATTGTTTTGGTTATCTTATTTACCTACATAAGCTAGAAGATACAGTGCAGTAGTGCAAACATTTCTCACTCACGCATAGACACTGAAGCGAGATAAATAGCAATGCAGCAAGCAGGAGGTGGCCATCCAATATTCTCTTAATACGAAAACAGGGGCATTCACTAGAATTGAATTGTTGTCGCTTCAACCCTCAAGGATAAAAATCACAATTTTTTGCTAGATTATTTTTTTTAAAACACCAACCGTGCTCATTGGTGGAAAAGATTGTTTAAGTCTCAGTTAAGTAAAAAATAAGTAGATAATGATGAGTTATCTGAGGAGGGGGAAAAACCAAAACAATCTTGTATAATTAAAAGCACAGCCTTTTGTCTCTTAAGCACACACACCAAAGAAGCTGCCGAGGAGGCCGCATCAGAATGAATGAATTTTTAATTGAGGCGGAGATACAAATGACCTTGCTGTAAATGATTACTTAGTGACTGAAAATAAAAGAAAGGTACAGGTAGAATGGAAGACGCATACACTTCAGAACCTCTGGTTGTCGAGCTAACGGCAACATCTCGCATGAGAGCAAAACCATGGCATTGCTTGACAATATGTTGAGTTGTATTTGCTTTCATCTGCACTTAATCTAACATCAAATCAAATTAACTACGCAAATTCTAAAGTGGCTTTCCTCAAAGAACATACAAATTTTTCAATAATGTCTCCTGCATGCCCAAATCTAACAACACGGGACGCTCTGATCAAGAAGGGCAAGGGCTCTTCCTGCTCAGAGAACTGCTTGGAGTTCTCAGCCATTCATGATGGCATAGTCTGCTGGTCAGGCAGTATCTCAGCCCAGGACAAAGAGAGACTGGACCGACTGGTCAGGAGGGCCAGCTCTGTCCTGGGCTGCTCCCTGGACACTCTGGAGGAGGTGACCAACAGGAGGATGCTAGCCAAGCTAAAAGCTATGATGGACACACCCTCCCGCGCCCTCCAGGTCACCCTGACAGGACTGGGCAGCTCCTTCAGCCAGAGACTGATACACCCTCGCTGCAAGAAGGAGAGGTAGCGCCGCTCACTCCTGCCGACAGGCTATTGAATAGACAGACCTGAAAACATACTCACCCCCACTTACCCATTTTGAATATGCTTATTTATATTTATTTATAGGCGGCCCGGTAGTCCAGTGGTTAGCACGTCGACTTCACAGTGCAGAGGTACCGGGTTCGATTCCAGCTCCGGCCTCCCTGTGTGGAGTTTGCATGTTCTCCCCGGGCCTGCGTGGGTTTTCTCCGGGTGCTCCGGTTTCCTCCCACATTCCAAAAACATGCATGGCAGGCGGATTGAACACTCTAAATTGTCCCTAGGTGTGAGTGTGAGCATGCATGGTTGTTTGTCTCTGTGTGCCCTGCGATTGGCTGGCAACCAGTTCAGGGTGTCCCCCGCCTACTGCCCGAAGACAGCTGGGATAGGCTCCAGCACCCCCCGCGACCCTAGTGAGGATGAAGCGGTTCGGAAGATGAATGAATGAATGAATATTTATTTATATACTTTTTGTTCTTCTACTTCTCCCTTTTTGCTGATATAAATTGGGAATTTCTCCATTGTGAGGCAAATCAAGGTTTTCTTATCTTAAATCACTCCATGATTTCAACGTTACCTTTGGATCACATGTTGGCATACTTTCAGTGTTTGCAGCATTGTACAGTATTTATTTCAGCGTTTTAGTTTTGCAATTGTTTTGTGTGGTTTTTAGTTGATGTGTGTCTAGTTTTTTTTTTTTGCCCTTGTTGGTCACGGTAGGCTCAATACAACACAAAATACAGATGACTACTGTATATGCTAATCCTGAAGCATTTGCACAATTAAAGGCATCTGTAGAACCGACACAAGCACATTTGGGCCATGCTCACACTTTGTAACCTGCGGGGAGATCGGGATGGGGGGGTTGTACGGTGCGGAGGGACGCTGCTCTTCAGATGGTTCATGGGTCATGTGGCAGTGTGCCGAGAGGCCATTGTGCTTTGTCATTTAACAGGTGACTCACATCACTACACTCAAGCATGCCGAAGGCAGAGCACTCGGAGATGCTTGCGGCATTCAAAATGGATGATTTTCAGTCCAGTGCAAACAAATCGCTTTAAAAGATCAGTTTAATCTATTTCGAGCTGCTATTATGAGCCGGGAGAGTTGTTCACATAAAGAGACTGAAGCAGGGTTAACAGCACAGCGTTGGGCAACTCTTCACATGCAGCGTGAGAGTTGCCAACTTTATTATGTTTTTTATGACAACTGTACCAAATTTACAATGCAGAATACGGTATTAGTAGTCTGAGTGGAAAATAACATTAAGCAAGCTGTGTGAACAAGCCCTTTTATTGAAACGTAGAACTTTGAAGAACACATCACCGGGCAAGCATCAGTCATAGAAGTCATCTGTGTTGTCGTCGTTTGCGTCGAAAGTTTGGGGGCGCAAGGCTGCTTCGATCTCGGAGTTTGTGTCATCTGACTCCTCCCAGAGGTCTAAAACAGACAAAAAATAAAATAAAATTTCAGTGCATTCTATTTTAGCCAGTCTTGTATATATAAATGCAATTTATCTTGATGAGCAATGTTATGAATAAATATGTCGTACTGCGGCTGCATTCAAATGAGCTCAAAGTGTAATTCATGTTGAAGGCTGGAAGGTGAATGAATTTCTGCTCAAGAAGAAATAAGATGAATCATGACACCAGTTGGCCATCCATTCCACCGGATAAAGGTACAATATATAATCACAAGACACAAGATTAGGTTTTACCTGAACAATTCGATATATCATTTGAGTTAAAATGGTGACAACAACAAAAAAAAAAACTTGTACATCTATTCCTTTTACAAAAATAATGCTCAGGCATTTTTATGCTGTCAGAGAAGATTAAAAGGATCGAATGAAACAAAGGTCAAAATGGTCCATTTTTCATAATCGAACTTACTTTATGTATTTTTTTTCTCAGAAAAATGAAACTGGAATCATTTTCAATGCTGCTAATGCCCCTTTTTCATCGCCAAAATCGAAAACGCTGTTTCTTGCGGTACATGTCGGCAACAGAACTGGACACCAAATTCTTTGTGTAGGCCACTGGTGTCAAACTCAAGGCCCAGGGGCCAGATCTGTCCCACCACATCATTTTATGTGGCCCGTGACAGCTGCTCAAATGTGTCAATTTCCATGATTCCTTTCTAAAATGTCTACCAAAATTTTAAATTGTCATATGTAATAAATAAGAGATACAGTATATTATAAGCATTTTCTTGTCACCAAACCCCTCATTACAGTTACTTAAACAATAATTGAATAAAACATTATTCTTGATTGCTTTATATAGTTTCAGTCATAACGGCCCTCCAAGTGAAACAGTCATTAAAATGTGGCACGTGCCAAAAATGAGTTTGACACCTCTGGTGTATCCGGTGTGGACAAAGGCATTGTTATATAATATTCATTAATTATTTTAAGCATCGTTGCTGTCGGGTGGAATTCCCCCTACATTTTTTCCTCCTACTCGGGGAGCAGCTGGCGTTTGGGTGGATGGCTTTTTCCGCCCATGAGCGCCGCCCGCTTCTGCCCCAGCGCATCTGCTTGGCAGCGAGGCCGAGACGCCCCGCCACTCACCCACCCACCCGATCAAAGAGCCCTCTGCCTCAATGGCAGCCTCTCGTCATTTGTTTTGAGTATAAAGTTAGACTCGTGTGTGTGAATGCTTTCCAGTTCAAAACTATGCTTCCCCTAATGCGGATTTAGCTCTTTTAATTTTTTTTCTTGCACTGCAAGTAATTTTAGTAAGCCATGTTTTATTTCTGCAGTGTGTTTTAATGTCTTAAAACCCTTCTGTGCCAAAACATCCCAAAATAGGAGTATTGACAAACAAACAAAAATAGATCTTCAAGATCTATTAACATGTTGAAGGCACTAACTTGTCCATATTGAATATTCCAAATTCAATGTTTTTTTTTTTTAAATTTATATGCAGATGATAGTTACTTATACCCATAGCACAATACTGCTTTTTATTGCTTTTATTGTCCATAGAGGGCACCAACCTAAATAAGTAAATAGAAACTATATATGTATGGATAGGTCTGACGCCATTTAACATTTTGAGTGGTCGCAAGAAAAAAAATATTCAAGATGACTTTGATATTACACTTTAAAGCCACCATTCCATTATGGGGCCTTTTTTCCAATGTGTTGTTCAAAAAAGGCAACGCAGAAGGGTTTTAAGAGTGCAGAGGTGCAGGGTTCGATTCCGTCTGCGGCCTTCCCGTATGCATGGAGTTTGCATGTTCTCGGCGTGCCTGCATGGGTTTTCTCCAGGAACTCCGGTTTCCTCCCACATTCCAAAAACATGCATGGTTCATGGAACACTCTAAATTGTCCCGAGGTCTGATTGTGAGCGCGAATGGTTGTATGTCTCTGTGTGCCCTGCGATTGGCTGGCAACCAGTTCAGTGCCCGCCTACTGCCCGAAGACAGCTGGGATAGGCTCCATCAACCGAAACATGACCCTGTTCAGGATAAGCAGATTAGAAAATGTATGAAATATAATTATAAAATCCTTTCAAACATTTTACTAAAATCCTGTCATGTACTCAAATACAAAATTCGGTCGTGCGTGTGAGACAGCCTTTCACAAGTGCAAGCCATTAAGTGTGTTTCACTTGAGTCTATGAGAGCATTTCAATAGGTGGTTAACTTAATTTCAAATTGTCCCATCGGGGTCACCACAGTGAGTGACTTGCATGATTTGTTTGGCACAGTTTTTACAATGGATGCATTTCCCGACACAAGCCACCCATTATCCAGGCATGGGACCTGCACAGTGCGTGGCAGGTGATTCTGAATTACTGTACGTCCCCGACGGCTCTTCATACAGTGTAGGCCTATGATGCCGTGCAGATATACACTGCGGTAATGAACATGAACATGTCTCTTGACCGCCCACTTCAAGGTGTTGTCCACCTTTCGCTCATTGTCGGCTGCGATACATTCAAACACCCCCGCTACCCTCAACACAAGAGAGAATGCATGGATCGCTGGATGTCTGTAACCGTGCAAATACAAATGAGCCTTGTCTAAAGGCAGGCTTGTTGATATCGCTCTTGTATGAAATCACATGAAATCATGTGGGTGTACCTAGAGGTAGCAGTAATGAGGGCATGACAACAACTAACATCCCAATGATGGCAATCTTGCCCCATTCAAAAATTAGTGAAGGTTCAGGGAATGATTACTTCAAGATGGTTTCATTTAGTCAGAAATGTAGGAGCTTACCAAAAATCAGGCCGATAATGTTTCTGATTCATGATTGTGGAAAAATATTATGTGCATTTTACTTTTTCAGTAAACCTTCAAGGTCTAATTCTGGCTTACAAGTTCTCTCAAAGGGATTTAGTTTGAAGGTCGATTTCTGGCTGACAAGTCCTCAAAAAGCATACAGCTGCTTGGAAAGAAATTTTCACTTTAAAGGCTGGCATTCACATGAAACTTAAATTCACAGAAATATATTAAACGTCTTTGTCTCTATATGCCTGTCCTACACAATTAACCACTTTGGACAAAGTCTTTACAGACGGTTCATCCGTGTCACACTCAAGTGCAGAGAGTGGCCAAGTGGAACACACACATGTAAACAAGACTGTATTTGTATCCTTCCTTTGTAAGTGTGCGAACCATGCACTCTACTTTGCTCCTAATTAATCTAGCCGAACAGAGAAACATACACACAAATAATTTAAAAAAAAAACTTCCATTGAATTTGTAATGAAAAGGGAATTTTTATGATGGTATTTCAATTATGTGTGTGTGTGTGTGTGTATATACTGTATACATATATCTAGATAGATAGATAGAGAGATAGTATGATCAAAGAGATTACTAATTGCAATGCTAAACATAATCCTCATTGGAAGGAAAATTCTAACAATAAAATCCATCTTCTGCGCTTAGAGTTGTTACAGTTCATTGGGTCACATCCCTGATCCAGCATTTAATCCAATGTAGGTGGTGTTTGGTAAATAAATACAAAAAAGCCATTCATTTTAATATGTATACTACAAACGTTTTCAAGTGAGCTACGTGGTTTTCAATACGCTACTAACCTTTTGACTGCAGAGCAGAATAAATCTTGGGGTTCACCTTGTCTTTCCTACAAACACAAAGGCAATGATCAGTTTTTGTCTCGTTGTAGTGATGGAAAGTTGCTTTGAAATGACAGAGCATAACAGTGGGAATTGTAACACTGTCCCACACTGGATTCCTAAACCGTAACATGTATTTGCAAAAAAGACTTTTTAGTCATAAAAAAAAGGTTTTTATGACTATTCTGGTTGTACATCACCACAAAAATGACTTTGGGGTGCCAAGGTGTACATAAGGGCAAAGTATACCACAGGTTTGACACCTGTTTGAGATTGATATCGGTTATTCAAACGGGAGAAACACTTTCCCAAAAGAACATAATCTGGGGCAATAGTTAATACCAGAATTAACTCGATGGATGGCTGCTGAAGTTGAGGATGAGGAGAGGAGCGTTGGCGCAGAGCGCCGATGCTTATTTGGAACCGAGAGTCGCCGCTTGGAATTGAAATGGATTTCTATGGGACAAGAGAAGTGAACCAATCTCTTTTTTCGTCAATGGATGCTACAGCTTCTTGTTGACTTTGAAACTTAGCTTGTAGCCGACGTGTGCACATTTTGAGCATGACGTCTCTGATCCACTGGTTAAAGGACACTTTAGGGGTGTTCACATGTGCACATTTGGTCCGGCACTGCACCGGCGCTACGCCAGTCGAGCGTTCACACGTGCACATTTGCTCCGGCGTAGTGCCGCAATAGAGCTTATACCGGACCAAATTTGATC
>CAAKHF010024814.1:39828-51134 GCA_901007745.1 Hippocampus kuda
TCTCTCCTCTTTCATCTCAAACTGCTTCAAACAACAAAGTGTGTCCCGGAAAAGTGGTTAGGACTGCACGACTGTCCGTGTTTTATGTTATGTGTTGTGTTTATTATTTTTTTTTATGTTAACTGTTTTGTTAAGCGCTTTGTTACAGCTGCCACTGTTGTGAAAGTGCTATATCAATCAGCATGTATTGTATTGTATGAACAATTCGGCTTACAAACAGCCTCTCAGAACTCATTGCGTTTGTATCTTGGAGACCTCGTATATATATATATATATATATATATATATATATATATATATATATATATATATATATATATATATATATATATATATCCCCCACATACACTTAGAGTCAAACCTCATTACAACACACCTCGAGGGACAAAATGTACGTTATAACAGTAGTTTGTTGATAGAATGTCACCAACTACGATGTATAAACATGTCAATTACAAATACATGTATACAGTATGAAGAAAAAATTATTTTATTAGACATGAAACAAACACCTGTCTGTTCCTATTTCATCTCTTAAAACGTTCAGGCAGCAAATGAAAAGCTTTCAATCAGTTGGCCTCGGACTCTGCCATGATTGTGTTGCCAGTATGCGAAATCGTTGACTTTGCCAATTCGTAGTCTCGGCTGAGTGAAAGTGAGAGACAATTTTAGCCTTCACAGACAGCGAGACATGCTTCTACTTACCAGACATGTTTTTAGACCATGTGCACCGTGCCTCCAGAATTACAACAAAGTGCGAGTCGATCAGTACCGAAATTAGCTTTCCAGTGTCCGTAGTAACAAAGGCCTTTCCACTATTTTGTGAGAAAAAAATGGTCGTTACAATGAAGTTGACTTTATAAAGGTGTTCATAGTCAGCAAAATCGGCAAATGGAAAATGAGTTACGTGAAATAGGGACTTTGAAATGTGAAAGTTATCGGGTGGAATTGGAAACGCATAATTTTGTGGAAGTGAATTTCTCTAGGTTGGCAACTATGTGCCATAGAGATAAGATTACTGGTTAAACTTGAACAATAAATCAAGGAGAACTTGGCTGCCCCTGTTGAAAATGCACAAAAATGACTTCTACAAGGTCCTCCACTGAAAAACAATCCAAAGGCAAGGTTGCCAGGTTCCCATAGCTTTACTGATATCACTATGTAAATGTGTGACCTCCGAAACAGCTTTGATCTAACTCAATGCATATGCAATGAAGGCCCCGGTTCCACTTTAAAAGGCTTCCCCTTCAAATTTACATCATCGCAGATACCATTAATATCCTCAATCTACCCTCTATCTCCCAAGTTAGCGCATGTTTGTCATCCATATTGCATATTTGTGTGCTTCTTCAATGCTGTGTTGTTGCTTTTCTTTGATAGAGGAGGAAAAGGGGGAAGGAGGAAAATGATTTCAACCATTCAGGTGTTCCTCCATTGCAAAAGGCAAATTTCCCCAGTGTGGGACAAATAAATTTTTTCTTATCATATGTATCAATTCAAACCAATGACCTCTTGGATTGTCATCTTTTCACTCACTACCATCTTTTCATCTCATCTTCTTCGCCTCAGTTAATTTAGGCACAGTCAGCCGGACACCGAGAATTACATTGACTACATTGCAGTTCTTTGCTTCCAAAATACAGTGTACAGTATTTTGCTGCTTTCTAAAACAAGACACAGCCATGTGTACTCCCAACAAATCATTTGTATTCCCATTTTAAATGTGTTTAACAGGGTTTCAATGATGTCTATTAGATGACGTTATCATCTACTTACCGAGTTAACGCTCGTGCACACTTGTATTGAAGAGCTAACTTAAAAGAAACAAAAATGGACACAAAATTCAGTGCGGACACAAAAGAAATCATCTCTGCAGCACTCCACTAAGCAGGCCAGAATGGTGGAGTGGCCAGACAGAGAGAAACTAATCTTTAGTGCAAGGCACATAGCAGCCTGCCCGGAGTTTGCCAAAAGGTACCTTACGAACACTCAGACCATGAGAAATAAAAATCTCTGGTCTGATGAGACAAAGACTGAATTCTTTGGTGTGAATGCCAGACATTGTGTTTGGAGGAAACTATTCATCACATGACCAAAACCACACCGACAATGAACCATGGTGGCGGTAGCATCATGCTGTGGGTATGTTTTTCAGCAGTAGGAACTGGAACATTAGTCAGGATTGGTGGAAAGATTAATGCAGCAATGTACAGAGACATCCTGGGTGAAAACCTGCTTCAGAATGCTCAGGACCTCAGACTGGGCGAAGGTTTAACTTCAAACAGGACAACGACTCTCAGCACACAGCCAAAACAATGAAGGAGTGGCTTCAGGACAACTCTGTTAATGTCCTTGAGTGACCCAGCCAGAGCCCAGACTTGAATCCGAACATCTCTGGAGAGATCTGAAAATGGCTGTGCACCGAGGCTCCCATTCAACCTGATGGAGCTTGAGAGGTGCTTCAAAGAGGAAAGTGTGAAACTGCCCAAAGATAGCTATGTGTCAAGCTTGAGGCATATTCAAAAAGACTTGAGGTTGTGTTTCCTACCAAACATGCATGAACAAAGTATTGAGCAAAGGCTGCGAATATTTGATGATTTATCTATTTTTTCGAAATGGCAAAGAATGTTTAAAAAAAAAACTTATTGTGGGGTGCGGTGTGGAGAATTTTAAGGAAAAGAATGAATTACCGGTAATTTAATTCCATGAATTTATTCCATTTTGAAATGAGGCTGTAACAACAAAATGTTGAAAAAGCAAAACGCAGGTCATACTTCCAGATATACTATACTTACAGAGAAAATATGTTAGTCCCATTCGATTCTGAAAGAAAAAACTACTGTGTTCACAGGATTAAAGTGAACATGAAAAAGTAAAAAATAAAAATAAAAAAAAACAAGTAATGTAACTAAATAAAATCAGACATTGCTTTTGAATTGTGGTTCAGATTACTCCGGTGGGGCGACCCGGTAGTCCAGTGGTTAGCACGTCGACTTCACAGTGCAGGGGTAACCGGGTTCAATTCCGGCTCCGGCCTCCCTGTGTGGAGTTTGCATGTTCTCCCCGGGCCTGCGTGGGTTTTCTCCGGGTACTCCGGTTTCCTCCCACATTCCAAAAACATGCATGGCAGGCTGATTGATCACTCTAAATTGTCCCTAGGTGTGAGTGTGGGCGTGCATGGGTGTTTGTCTCTGTGTGCCCTGCGATTGGCTGGCAACCAATTCGGGGTGTCCCCCGCCTACTGCCCGAAGACAGCTGGGATGGGCTCCAGCACCCCCCGCGACCCTAGTGAGGATACAGTGGTTCGGAATACGAATGAATGAATGAATTACTCTGTTGAAATACGAATGACCTGTGACCTTCTGACACTGGGCAGTGACATTCTGACAGTGGAATACCTTGATAGCCTTGAGATTTCATTGGACTGTGCACAATACACAATACAATACATGCTGATTTCTATAGCGCTTTCACAACAGCGGCAGCTGTAACAAAGCGCTAAACAAAACAGTTAACATAAAGTAAAATAATAAACACAACACATAACATACAGATTCAAGACACCCTATACTAGTGAAAGCAAAGTCGCCTCCAGAACATAACCAGGCCTCCTTCATGTTTCACAATTGGGACAGTGTTCTGCAGTTGATTTGTCTTGCCCAAAAGTTTCAGTTTTGCCAACTCTGCCAGGGTATTGCCCCAGAAGCTTTGTAGTATTTCAGTTTCGGCGTTTTATTCTTTATTTTCAGCAGTGATTTCTTCCTGGTCCACTAGGGCTCAAACAAATATGACACTGATTTGACTTGACTTTCAATTTCTGCTTCAGGTTGTTCTGGAGCTCTTTTGCAACCATTCATATAATCAGTCTCTATTTTCTTCCTGCATGCTGGGACGTTGGTTATGATCCCGTGGATCGTGACTTTCTTAATACGGGCTACAGTGGGGCACAGGAAGATATCGTTTTTAGAGATGGTCTAATAGCCTTTATCTTAATGTAACTTCCCTTTGCTTCATTTGGTCCATGCTTAGTGTGGCACACATCATGTCACCAAACAGCACAGCAGCTAAGTGTCACCCATTAAATAGGCCGACTGACCAATTACAAGTTTGAAGACACCTGTGATTCTAACACAGAAGTTGAACATGTCTCTATATGGTCAAATTATTTTCATCGTTTCGAGGGGTAACATCATTTTTGACCAGTTCTGATTCAAATGAACAACAACTCAAAAGCAATGTCTGATTTTCGTTAATTAATTTTCATGACAGTTTCCTTCATCATTACTTTTGTCTGATTCAAGTTATTCCTGTGACCACCCTAGGTTTTTTTCTTTCATTAACACAAAAACAATTTTTGTACCAACAATTTATTCCACTTGTGTCGCTAATAAATAACATCAAAAATAGTCTAAGAGCTATGCTATGATCAATTGAATATACTGTAATGCATTAGAAAACATAAGGTTTGGCAAAAATAATGCTTATAAAGCATTTAACAATCGCTTGCAAATCCAGACTGAGTGACAGAAAAAAAAATGCTTTTGTTTACCGTAGTTCCATTTTTTTTTTTTTTTTAAGCTCTTGCCACCCACACACAAATGTTAATAGCTCAACAGCACTTTTGCACAGCGGAGCTTGTCTAAAGGTAAAGGTAGACCCATCACCTCATCATTCCCATCAACTCCTACACCCATCCCAGCTGTGACCCCCGCACAAACAATGTTTAGGCTAAGCTTGGATGTACTCTAGCGGGCCTGAATGGCAGGAGGATGTCACCCTTCGTGGGGGCAAACAACAAGAGGCAACTGTGAGTGCACCATGAGTGGGCACACTCTAACATGTGAGTGCTCTCTGCTGGCAATGGGTTTGTACTACAAGTGAGTGGAAGCAGCTGTGATCACAACAGTCTTTTGGATAGTGGCAGGCAGTCCAGCGGGGATAGCCTGTGACAGTGCTTGACTGCTAGTGTGACCAGCGGTAAAATATAATGATAAATAACAAAAGGACAATTTTCACCAGCGTACAAAGCCACCACGCAAAAACACTAACCATTCACATTATACTGCACCTGCACAATCTAAGGAGATAAAACAGGAAAAAGTGTATTGAAAATAAGAAGACGACATACCAAGATTCCAATGAAGCTGCAAAGTTGTGCAAAATGTGCATAAAATATATCCATCCTTTCACCCATTTTCTAAACCGCCTATTCTCTCAAGGGTTGCAGGCGTGCTTCCCAGCTGTCTTTGGGCAGTAGGCGGGGCACACCCTGAACTGGTTGCCAGCCAATCATAGGGCACACGTAGTGCTCAATCACACCGAGGGACAATTTAATACAAATCTGGAGTATTCAATCAAACCGGAGTACCCGGAGAAAACCCACGCAGGCATGGGGAAAACATGCAAACTCCGCACAGGAAGGCCAGAGCTGGAATTGAACCCTGCACCACTGCGCTGCGAGGCTGTCATGCTAACCAGTTGTCCATTGGGCCACCCACATATCATACGACGATTGTATTTTAAAAAGTGTTTTTTTAAGGAGACTGACAATGTTTTATTTACAGGACATTAACAATATTGTTCATAATTTTTGAAGGTTGATTTTTTTTTTTCTGCTGAGCGCCTGCATTGGCTCTCATTATATTGTGTGAGTGTATTGAAATATGTGACTGGTATTGTGAGAGGCTTCATATCACCCTTTCGAGTACTAGTATGAATAAATGAAACATTAAAAAAAACTATCAATTTAAAATCTAAAGACTTCCATCATCACTTACTGTTTGTCATGTTTTAGATTTAAAAAACAAAACAAAACAAAAAATATTCCTTTATATTGAACAGAGCTGGCCAGGGATGGAAGAACATATTTTAGTCATATAAAACTCATTTTAAATTAGTTTTTTTTCTTTAGCGCAAAGCAAGCTGGTAACATGTTGTTGCCCTCTTGAAATCGGAAACCAAATTCTGTTCTTCCTCCCTCTCTATCTGTGGACCTCCCCTTCCCTCCGTTCCTTTCTCTTGGCTCTCCCATCCTTCCCTCCTCCCAGCGAGTCGTCAGAGATCCACACATCGCCTACCCACAAGAGAAAGAGAGCGCTTCTGATTTTGACACTGAGTGATTTGAGGTCGAATGCTTGAGCACATCCTGTTGTCCGTGGCAAAGCTGTAAACCACTAATTGTTGTGTCAAGGTTTTTGTCAAGCAGGCACTAGGCACAACAATAACACCGGCTGATGGTGAGAGGATCTTTTCCTTATGTGTGAGTGTGTGTGTGGTCATCTACTGACGATTAAAAACCGGGTGAAATAAAAAAAATGAAAAGGTATTTCAAATTGCTAAATAAAAATAAGGACGGTGTAGTCTCTGAAATGTCCATGGGAGAAAGGAGCACAATGTTTCTTTGCACTAGAGGAAGCAGTGGCATGCACTTGCATACAAAGGGGAACAAGTGGTCTTTACATGGAGTGCAGCTGCTTATTAAGACTCACTCCTTCATGCATTATTCCTTTCATTCCCACTCAACCACAAAGTGATTTTACTTCAGCATTCAAAAAAACAGCAAAAGATTTGTAATGGGCAAATCCTGAATAAAGGTTGCAGATCAGTTGCTTCCCTAGCAGTTATAATACAATACACACATTTTATGTAAAAAGACTATTCTCTCAAACCCCATAATAGTGAAATGAGCACACATAAATGTGTTAAGAGTATCTCTTTGCATCTTGTATAGACTGCATGTATTTAATCTGTAAAGCTTATTAAGGCTTCGGTCATTGCTATGCAAAGCAGCACCCAGTGCTTTTCTCTCGCTTTTCATCCAAGTGCAGTGTTTGGCCAATGGGACTGGCCCCCCGCCTCTCATTCTGCATTCATAACATGCAACATTTGCACATTGTATCTCTCAAAGGCCCTGAATAGAAGGCCTTAATACTCATGTAAACAACTGCAAACCAATTACTTAATGAATCAGGCCCACACATAATGAGGAGCCTCACAAAGAGTTATAAATGAATTTTTTTGCACTAAAGCCTCTGCTTTAAACTACAATCCCCTCTGCTGTAGTCTAAGCTTAACAGACAAATCATAATTATTGTCTAAGACAACACAGGGGAGGACATTTTTGTATTTGGAGTCCAGCTTCATCCGCTTATTGATGTCCCTCATCAGCTCACTGACAAAAAATAAAATTAAACAAATAATGTAGAAGAGGGAGGGAGTTAGTAAAGAGGGGAAAAATGCTGAGGAAGGAGTAAGAGGGGCAAAGAGATGGAAAAAGGGCAAAGTGTGACAAAGTGAAACAGAGAGAAGCTGGCAGAGCATCCTGCAGTGTTATGCTTCTGATTGAGTGCAGGGCTTCTGGACCACTTGTGGGTGCATTTAAGTGCAAGAAGTGACTGTAATAAGTGGGCCGCTTGAAACTGACATCTAGGAGAAGATGAGAAAAGAAAACTTGTGACCAAAAGGTGAATTTAGGGTGACTATAGCACTTATTAGCATTGTTGCTAACCATAGAAAGATGAACATGGATGAATCACCATTTAATCAGTGGAATTTATGTACCGGTATATACAGTAATCCAAATCACTACAGTTTTGTACAATTCCTTTTTTTGTTGTTCTGCGAGTTGTGTATAGTCACATATATTTTGGGCTTCCAATGCAAATTAATGACATGGAGACAGGCAACATCTGAGAGGGTCTGGGTCTGAAATTGGCTCATGTTTATTAAAGAGGATGGTCCACGCACTGTGGCTGGCAGAGGCAGGCATCGGCAGCTATATGAGGACCACAATAGAGTCAGCCCATTAGCCCTTTCCTGGGCTAATAGGCAGACTGCAGCGCCTGCTTGCCAGGCCGGCGACATACAGCCTTCAGCCCTCGGATCAACGTGCTGCCCAGTAATCACATGAAATCAGAGAAGATTATTCCTCATAACGTTTATGCAGCCATTACATGAGCCCAAATGGGTTTTGTGGCGAAGAGGTGCTCTGAGGACCTGGTAGTCAATTGCAGATTTGATGAAGTTGTGTTGATATTCAAATGTAAGCACAATGCCGTTATCTTCTATGAGGCTGTTTATCATTAAATGTTCTTGAACCAGTCCACTTAGGGCTCTGATTTCAGCGTCTTCAATGCATTCGATGGTGAAAAATGAAAGGATGCTCGTCTTTGTCAACACATCTTTGAAATTAGTTGTCCTTCATCCTTCTTGATAAACAGTTTGTTTCTTGCAGCAAGCCCAAAGGCAGTGACATTGTGACACAGATTTAGCATTGGGGCTGTTGTTTTGGTTTGGATTTCTAAAATGGGTTTTGAACCTGTCAACACAGTGGGGGAGGGGGGGGGCCTTCAGGGGCCTTTTGTCTTTGTGAGCAAGTTAATGGGTGATGCCCCTTGATCTTATGGAAATGAACAGGGAATTATTAGAGTGGCCATGCAAATTTATATCAGCCACTTGGGTGTCTAGTGGCCCATTTCCTGTGGTCTGTTGAATAACAACAATAGTGGCTTTAAGACTGCAGGAACCAATTCCAGAACTTCTCTATGTAGCCTGGTAGTTTGTGTTATCCCTTTGTCCACACACAAAAAGGATACCTGGTCCCAGAGGTTCCAATCCAATCCAAGTATGGCCATTCTTAGTACCGACAAGACACTCGAGTCTTCAGGTACAGTACTGACCTGGAACGCTTTGGGAGTAGGGGGTAGGCTGTGCTGACGGACGCTGATTGGTTGGTTGAATTTAGGAGTGTGCCAACTACTAACTGCTCCTGTACAGTATTCACCAGTTGTGCTAGCTTCTCTTGTCGAAATATTTAAGAATGGCAAAAAAGTGAATGGAAAGGTGCAGCAAAACAAGCCCGTGGAAGCTGCATAGTTAAACACTACATTAAAACAGCCGTAATGGAAATGACTGCCGAGTGAGCAAATGGTGATACTAACTCGACGGCCACAAGAGCAAACGTAGGTACCGTATTTTCCGAACTGTAAGGCGCTTCGAAGGATAAGGCGCACCTTCAGTCATATAAAGGGTACACTGAATTATAAGGTGCATAGAATAGAAGCTACAATAGTGGCTGAGGTTGCGTTTGCATCCACTTGATGGAGCAATGCTAAAGGGAATACAATACAATACAGCTTTATTTATATAGCGCTTTCACAACTGCTGCAGCTGTAACAAAGCGCTTTACAGAACATCTAAAATACAACGTCCAAGAAATCAGTATATTGATCCATGTATAAGACGCATTGGATTAGAAGGCAAATTGACCTTAAGGGGTGCACAGTAAAGACAGTATATTGAATATCAGGTGTGAATTTGCCCGAAAGTAGACCCTTGGACCATAATGTTCAATCGCGGTAATGCATGTTGATCACGTCGCCGTCTCCCCTTTCGTGCGCACTGCTCAGTGTAACGGAAATACCTTAATACTAAGCCCGCATCAATGCACTGTGTGCAAAACTTGTTGCACACCGTTTTGCAAAGCCTCCACGACTAATGAGAAGTGTCTGGAGAACGAAAGGCAAAAGTTCGCCATGAACCATCTCCTCAATGGCAGCAAAAAAAAAAAAAATCTCCACTTATGTAAATGGCGTTATCACAAAGATGAAGGGAGGACATGGATAGAAACGGGAAACCATGCTAATGGCAAAGCTATTGAAATGCAGTCACAAAATACCAAAATAAGTCCTTGTTTGTCTGATAGAGTGCACTTGTCACATAGGTCTGGCTGTAATGTGTTCAGTGGAGTGGAACTAACTTCAAACGTCAAACAACTTAACCAGTAACTCGGGAGAAAATAATACAGAATAACATACGGAGCTACTGAAGCCTGGAAATGATGGAGAAAGTCACCGCACATGTCGCTGGGGGGCTATGGGCGATAAGGTAACAAGTATATCGTTGTCTTATTTGAAGCCTAGCTTTTTGTTATTGCCACACACAACTTATTTTAACCAGGAAATCCCAGTACAGGGAACTTAAGACTTTCTATGACTCTGTGGTGGCCTCAACCATTCATGATGGCATAGTCTGCTGGTCAGGCAGCATCTCAGCCCGGGACAGAGAGAGACTGGACTGACTGGTCAGGAGGGCTATGTCCTGGGCTGCAGGTGGGCAACAGGTGGATGCTAGCTAAACTAAAAGATATGATGGATAGACACTCCCACTCCCTCCAGGCCACCCTGACAGCACTGGGCAGCTCCTTCAGCCAGAGACTGATATACCCACGCTGCAAGAAGGAGAGGTACCACCACTCGTTCCTGCCGACTGATGTCAGGCTATTGAATAGAAGGTCCTGAAAACCTGGACTCACCCCAACTCACCCATTTTTAATATGCTTAGATTTATATTTTATATTTATTGTTATTTATATACCTTTTGTCTTCTACTTTCTCCCTTTCATAATTTTGCTGCTGTAAATTGGGAATTTCTCCATTGTGAGACAAATAAAGGTTTTATCTTAAAGTTCTTCAGCTTTAAGGTCTGAAAACCCACAGCTGTACTGTGCACATGGAGATTTGTTATCCAAATGTAAAGTGTGTGATAAATAAAACCTGTCATTATTATTGTTCTTACCAAGGATAAGGTCCTTGAGGTGAGGAGCAATTGGACCTCTCAGGGCGATCATTTTTTACTGAAAAGAGCAAACAAGATCAGATACAATAACTTCATTTGGATATACTCCATACAATTTTCCTTTAGAAACTGAATTAAATCGACCAGAATTCAATGACGATAGTTTGTGGAGAAGTGGCTCACCAATGCTCAAGTTGTAGTTCTTTCACAAATATGTAACAGGGAAGTGTACAAAAACATGGCATTATATTATTGAACTGAACCATTGAACATCAGTGAGGAGCAACACAATTTAAATAGTCCTGTTGCATCACATACATTTGTAAATTCATTGCATAAATT
The DNA here is from genome assembly GCA_901007745.1 of Hippocampus kuda. Lineage (NCBI taxonomy): Eukaryota > Metazoa > Chordata > Actinopteri > Syngnathiformes > Syngnathidae > Hippocampus > Hippocampus kuda. The sequence goes on from CAAKHF010024814.1 coordinate 50,746, forward strand.
TTTCCCTTTCACCTAAAATGGTCAGAGGTTAGGCTAGGTCATTTTTCAAAAATTTAGTTAAAAAAAGCACAAGGATTTTCAAGAAATTAAAATTAGCTTCAAATTTGGATGTGCTTAATTATGGTGAGTTTGTTGAGGTACAAAAAACACGCTATTTGGCCATGAAAACAGAATGTGCCAGTTCTTTGCTACTGTGGATCACATTCCTTACCTGAGGGTTCATCCTCCTCTCCCTCCACTTCCACCGCCTCTTCAGAACTCGGCAGGTCTTCTTGCATGGCTAATCGCTTAAGTAACTGATAGGCTTTTGTCTCTGTTCAGACACACACACACACACACTAACACACACACACACAGTTCTATCCACACTTCTGTGCAAGCACAAGGCA
>CAAKHF010024818.1:0-16128 GCA_901007745.1 Hippocampus kuda
ATTTAAGATGTGGCGGATTAATACAACAAAATAATATGGTATGAGCTGCATGAAAACTGTGGTGTTTTCGAAATATAATAATAAACACAAGGAGCGTCTAATCTGGCCGCAACACTGTTCGCTATGGTAATGTTTAATGCCTTCAAAATACGATACAACGCAAATTCAAAGTGCATGAAAATGACGACTCACCACAGCCCCGAGCTTGATTTTCTGCAACTAGACGGACCCATCTCGGGGTAATAGGAGACAATGACACCTCAAGTGTGTGGTTTATGTCCAGTCTACTTCGTAATTTTGTTTTAGTCGCCGTTACTTCAGAAAACCCCCGCCTCACACAGGTAGGATGTCGGAAATAGCAACAGTGCTATTGTGGTCATCTCAGAGGATTCAGCCATAACTTTAATCCAGTTGTCTCGAACGTACTTTTAAGGCCGCCGTCATTTGCGATCTCCAGCAGTTTTTTTAAAACCCTCTCAGGCTCAAAATAAGTTCTTGTTACAGGTAGAGTAAAGGTACTTGGTTGTTGCAAATCTGCATCACCTGCCCTGAGAGAACTCTTTTTGCGACCTTCAACGTTTTGTTTCTAGCGTAATCGGTCACGTGACGGAGAAAGTGTGGCTTGACGTGAGTCAAGCGTGACACAGACGGATGTAACGGAGAATCCGGTAACCTTTCAAAATAAAACATCTTCGTATTCCGAAATAAATAAAACGGAAATAAGGCAAGTTCTTTCTGTGCGGCCCGGTACCAAATGCCCTGCGGACCGGTACCGGTCCGCGGACCGGCGGTTGCGGACCCCTGTGCTATAGTAACCAGGATGTAGCAGTGAGTCATAGTACTGCTCTTATTTTGTCGATATGTGACTTCACTATGTTAGCCAACCTGCCTCTTCTCTGGAATTTCTCCCATCCCTTTTAAATTGCATAGGTACTATTTCTTTAGCTTGTTGGTTTTTCTCCAGCTTTCCCATCCTCTCAGGACTACTATAGCGTTTTTAGTGTTTTATAACCATTACAGGATCTATTGGATTTTTCCACACTTGTACAGAGGATGTAACAAATCATTCTTTCTTTGCTCCTTGCTGGGTGCCACTTCTCATTTTTAAGTGATTTAAACACTGGCTGCATGCCAATATCAAGCCTTAAAGCCAAATCTCGTGTGAAAGGTAGACAGATCTGGCTTGCGACACCTTTCTCTCATGATCTGCCATAGACAGAGAATAGTAAATGCTATTTTGCTTGTCCTCTGAGTGGTGCTGGTGCTATAAGCCATCAAGAGAAGTGCAACTGCTGAGCTCGAGACAGATTGCTTTTTAAATCGTTGGCTTTATTGTTGGGACCAGTCTGCTCAGCCAACAGGCAGCAGTATCTCTGCATTGTCATGCAAGAGAAATATCTCACTTGACAGTGTAGAGCCATTTCTGCACCTAAACAGCTCCATTTCAAGCACTTTCCACATCATATATGTATCCTTTATCAAGGATTTTTTTCCAAACAAACTTCATGTTCTTTCTTGTACTGATCCCACAATTTGGTGAAGTAAGAGTATCTGATCGATTTTTTTTTTTGACAATTCTAGAGATTCTGCACACATTTTTCTTCCAAATAGAAGTACAGAGATAGCAATACAGTATTTCTTAATTTTAAAGTAATACAATGAAACAATATTCATACGATATTAATGATCGGTTTGATCTGAGTATGCTTTTAATGTTAAAAATAATTACGACACTTTACTAGTTACTATAATTACAGATAATTGTGGGCTTAAAGTCCTTACAATAATATTTGTATGAAATTCATGTTGTAAATAGGCTTATATACTATAAAATTTCATTGTTAAATACACATGCATTATGAATTTCAATTCTACTTCCTGCAATTCGAATTTCAATTGCAAATTGCTTTCTGTTTGCTACCTTTATTCAAATTCAATAAGTGAATTGGAATTAAGGAGTGATACTGAATTCAATATTGAATTTCATACCACCCTGGTTTCTAATAGTGCCAGTATTTCCTATTCACGTAGACATTGATGTGTTTTGTGTTGTGTTTCTCTGCACTGACAGACATCCATTGCTGAGTGTTTGACCTACTTGGATAATGGTGTGGTCTTTGTGGGATCGAGACTGGGTGACTCCCAACTGGTAAAGGTACGCAACTGGTTACCGCTGTTCCGAGGAACACTTAACCTGTTGTTATTCTTCAAACCCTAAAATAATGGACAAATAATACTGCCACATCTATGTTCCTTAAAATATGCTAAATGTGTTTCAGTCCTCTCCCTTTTCCGTTTCATTCTCTTTAATCTTACAAATACGCTGTTTTACATCAACAGCTCAATGTGGACAGCAATGACCAGGGCTCATATGTGGCTGTCATGGAGACGTTCACTAATCTGGGGCCTATTGTGGATATGTGTGTGGTAGACCTAGAGAGGCAAGGGCAAGGCCAGGTGAGTACAAATTCCTATATTACACTGCCACTCATCATTCATATTTTCAATCGTGTGGAGGCTCTCGAGAGCATTTTGGTGATTGATGATGCAATAATAATGGTGTGGGAAAACGTTTTAAATTTATTTAATAGCAAAAAAATAACTGTGAGCTGCACTAAAAAAACATTCAGCAAATTGCATTTTTCAGATATTTTCACCCTAACCTTATAGTCGGCTCGCAAAATTGGTGGGTTGAGTTTTATCAGATTAGAAGAGACCGTGGCATTATAAAGTCTCTAACAGTGATAAATAAATAAGAAATCGGAACTGATACTTTTATTTTGAAAGCATCAGTGCGCCTCACCAAAGGTATGAATTCTAAGGTTGTTTTGTGTTTGTGTGTGTCTGAAAGCAACGATTTATTTCATGTGAGCAAGATTCTAATCTCCAGCCGGGTGAACAGAAAAGTGGGATTTGTCGTAATAATGATTTAGGAGTCCCATATATAATGTAATCTTAATGAGGACTTATTTTGATTTCCTAATTGTAACTACATATATCACACCTGTACATGTAGCAGTTATGAAAACAATATAATATACTGCACTATATAAAGATAATGAATCTATATTGAATGCAAGTGAGGTTAGCTTGTCTGTGTAGTCCTTGACAGTTATCCACCTCGGGTTTGAAAGTACAGTAAATCCCTCATACTCATTGTTTGGTACCTGCAAATTAACCTAATCTCAGAAGAAAAATAAATCTCCACCTATTTAAGAATTTTCATGGGTCCAGTCTCCCTCGGACAGCAATCCACTATGTAGCCCCCATTTTCTCCCTGGAGAAGCCTCTGAAAATATGTTTCTTTCTCTGACACACAAGTTTTTATTGTTAATTGTTGCTCATGACTGATAGAGGGTTGGCACTGGGTCATGAAATGTTTTAGCCACTGTGGATGAACAGTATAAAAATCTCAGAGCCACATTCAAGAGTAGTTAGCCATGACGTTGCTTGTTTATGTGGCGGCAGTGTTGCCTGTTTCGCTGTTATCTTGCTACGTAAGGCACACATACATGCACACAGCTTGGGCTGTCACTAGTTGTGGTGCTTGGGTGGGTGATAATAGCATGCAGCTGGTTAATTTCATGTTAATTTTTTTTCCACCACCTCTCTTACCAAGGTGTCCAAATTACAGCCTGAGGGCCATTTGCGGCCAGCTGTCCCTTTTTTAATGGCCCACAGCATATTAGAAAAAAATAGCATTGGGAGTTGGGATGGCGCGATACGACTTTTTCATATCCGATACCAATACGGCAGCATCAAGGATTATTGAGACCAATTTTATACCGATGAGATTGCTTTTTGTTACTTTAAAAGTTGTTCATGATACGTAAGTGTAATTTGCTTGATACCGACATCTAAAAACACCACATTCACTGTACAACAACTATACTGGTCCTCTAAAGAATGACGGAAAGCACCCTGAAGTCATCTGAAACTGCTCTGGCTTTTTATCAAAGCTTATTCCACAATTATAAAATGATTTCATGATAATTCAGTTGAGGATGTAGTTTATGGATTTGCATCGAACTGGTTCTAATGAAGACAATCCGATACAGATCCAGGCATTTTGGCCAGGACTGCACTCGGTACCTATTAACTGGATCGGATCCAACCATCCCTACTGTTGAGTGTGGGCGGTAAAAATGAGTGGCTGCGACAATGTGTGGGTGTGACTCACCTAACGAGTACAACTGCTACTACTTCTACTTTGAATAATATAAAGCACTTGTGTAGATATGCAAAGAAAATATTAAAATAGTAATCAAATTTGTCTTTATAATGCCATTTGAACAAAGGCAATTCCGTTTCAGCAGCAAAAATGTTTTCCTCCTCTTTCTACTCCCTGTCAAGGTCGAATTTGGGAACATAGTACATTTATGATCGATTTTGATCCTGAAATAAAAACTGCTGTAAAGGCTGTCGTCTTATTTCAGAATGCTCTTGTTTTGGTTCTGACAATGAAGCTCAGGGCAGGGGCCGATCTAGTCTAGTGGCATAAAGGACTGCGAGCCACTCCAAAATCCAATCTATATGCCTTAACATCTTTAACAGAAAGATCCAATATAGCAGTTTCGTGGAATACATATGATTGCTTGATCCATGATTAATAAAGTTGAGGAATGCCAAAGTGACCCTTGCATTCTTCCAAATTCTCTGTATGCAACCCACAGAGGAAAAAGTTTAGAGAAAGCCTGCCATAGAGAAAGGCTTGACAAAAACAACTGTATGCTGTACCAAAACAGGACAGTGTAGCTTGTTCCAAAGGCGCATTACGCACCCAAGTAAATAGCAGCCATGGTCCTTAGATATGACTAGCTAGATACAACTATAGGGCTGAACGAATTATTGCATTTGCAACATATATACAAATTTTCTAATTCGAGAGGTTGTGATTTGACTGTTCATTATTGTATTGAGAGCGGACCAGAGGAGGAGAAGGCAAAGCGAAAGCTGACGCGCTCGCCTTCAGTGCGGTTTACGTCTCACGAGACATTGAGGCGAGTATCTAACGTGCTTGATGTTTTTCGCCTCATATAGTTAAAGTAAGACTTGCCTTGTCTTTGGTGTTGTTTCGGCTGCCTTTGTATGTTGGAGCGCGTGTGGTTAACAGTGGGTGAGCATCCACCGGTGCTGTCTAATGTGTGCTGCACATGTAAAATAAAAATAGTGTCTGTTTTCGATGCCTCCGCAAAGTCTTTAGTCTGCCGGGGATGTTCGGGAATGAAACTTTACAAAGTTGAAACCCTTTCTACACCAGCAATCATCCACTATCTGTAGCGCCAGACATGCCTTCAATAAATAAAAAAAAGGTGGTTGCATCCTCCCCTCTTATGATTTGAAAATGGCATTGCCGTGCAAAGTTGTCAAGTGGTCCAATAATAAGAGGATAAATTTGGCCATATGTTTCATTAATTAATCAACCCTTGTACTTTATTGTGTTAGAAAGCTGTTCCATCGGTTGCTAACCTGAAAATGGGTTAATTCGGACCGGAACACAATACAAGGGTGAAACCAAAGTAAAATAAAATGGTACTCTTTATTTGATCGTAACTTTGTTCCAAAACTTTTGTGGCTAATCGTTGTATTTCAAGATCCAATGTGACCTTCAGTTTCTTTTTCCAATTAAGTAGTCCGCGTGTTGTGGTACGGCTTGTTAATTTCTTATGTCAGTCTTCTTTGAAAAATGGATTGTCATACCTTCACCCCTGCCCTGTGGAGGTTGGCAGTGTTATCACTGACTGTTGTTTTTGGGTATTACTTCACAGCTCTCAAATTTGCAACTGTCATCAACTGCTACTGACACCCTTCGCCCACCTGTTCGATGTCAGTACGCAAGTAGTTTTGTCTTTTTCAGGAAATTCCAAATTGTTCTATTGGCTATGCCCAATGTTTGTGCAATAGTTCTAATCAACCCTCTTCTCCCAGCTTTAAAATGATCCGAGTTACTTTCATCGACAGCTCTCTGGACTTGACGTTTGCTTAAGAGCAAATGCAGATTTCACAAGTGATACCTAAAGCCAAAAACAATCACTCCCTAAGGTTTATGCAATCAACACCTGAGCAACGAGAAACACCCATCAGTCACGTGTTCCAATACTTATGCCTACTTGAATAGTGGGTGAATTTAAACAAAAAATACTCTGTAATACTCTGAGTTGTTGAACACATCTTGATGTAAATGCCCTGAACTAAAACCTGAAATGCTGATCTTATGTCTTACTCATCTTTTGATCCGAAATCTAAATGTCTTGAATATACAACAAAAACAAAGGAATTGACCTTGCCGATCCAATACTTTTGGAAGGGACTGTCATTTCTTTCTACGCATGCCATTAAATTGTCATTGCACCTCACTTATAGTCCGCTGAAAGCACCCTGTCATAAATGCACTGCAGATGTGATGTTAAAGAACACCCGCATGTAGGTACAAAAAAAACAAAAAAAACAAAAACGTGATGACTCAAGAAAATACTGACAGGTGTGTGGTGGGCTGTTAGACTGAAATTGCACATTTTGACTGGTGGCGAAATTGCTGGGTTTTGGGTTACAGCTTACTCCCTCGTGTATGTCGGGTTGATGTTCAACTTGCTGATCCGATCAATCTGAATGGAAAGAGAAAAGGAGTTCTTGACATCAGGGGACTTTGATCAAAACAGTTGTCACTTAGGTGTAAAGAGAGATTCGGCTAAAGTGGCATTAGAGAGATAAGTACACATCTTAGAAAAGGTGATCCCAGCTTGTACTATCTGTTACTGTTTCTCTGCTGCTTGTAGCATCTCAATGCCTTTCATATCGAAGCTCATGTTTCTTTTATATTTTGTTTTGTTTTTTTGTTTTGTTGCCTTCAGCTAGTAACATGTTCAGGTGCATTCAAAGAAGGCTCTCTTCGGATCATCCGCAACGGCATCGGGATTCATGAGCATGCCAGCATTGACCTGCCAGGAATCAAAGGTTTGTGTGTTTCGTCACCTCCATTTCAAGCCCTGACTTTATTGAGGTCTTAAGGCTTGCCCTTACTTGGCAGGGGCTGCACCAGCTGTTTGGGTGCCCTTGCCCAACCACCAGCTGCTGCCTCTCTAAGCTCTGTATCTGAGTGTGAACAGATGGCTCTGTTGTCATGGATCTCGGCTTGATATCATCAAAATACCTGAAAAATTGCCATTTGAAAACATTGCATTTGAAAAAGCAGCAAGATTTACCACAACCTGTACTTTAAAAGGTGATTTCCTGTTCCTCGATGAAGGTTGAGTAACCAATAAGGCAAGGACATTTATTTAGCCTCTCATCTAAAAGCCTTTTATAAACTTGGACTGATGGATAGCCAGTTGTTGGCCAACCTGAGAGTCCTCATGGCAGGGCTGTGCGGTCTAAATTGAATCACTTGACCTTCACGATTTTGGGAAACATCACAGTATAAGTGTCAAAATAAAATTGAAGTATTTATGACAGGTTTATACAGTTCCTTAACATACATAGCTATAATAGTAATGATTGTGATTTATTTATTGTATCACGCGTTTTTTCGCCATATCACAGGGTTTCGCTGTCATTGTTTTTCCACACGAGTGTTACTGCAGAGCAATAAGTATGAGCCAGAAGGAAAGAGTACTCTCACCGCAAACATCCACTTTTTGCTGAAGTGGAATTCAAATGAAAGTAAAAAATAAATGCAACTGATACTCTAAAGAACTTTTCACATTCACATTCACAGATGATTGAAAGTAGTCTCCCAAGCTCCCTCCACGCCATAGATGCCATGACACGTATGCCGGATGTGTACAGATGAGCATTCATACTGCACACGCGTTGGATGTAGTTGATATCCACACACAAAAGAGGGCCGGCTCAGATTTGAAAAGATCGGACTGGTACTGGTCGCATTGTATTAAAAAAAAAAAATCTGATGCCTGTTGCATATGGGAGAAAAAAATGGGAATTGACCTGCCATCCAAACATATCCTTACTTTGGGGTTATTTTACACGTAATAAAAGAACCCAAAGTGCAATGTGCCGATTGCAAAGTACAACTGCCTTTAACTTCTTCTTGGGGTCAATTGGACCCCATTCAAAAAAATGAGTTATCAAGGGGAGCATTTATATATTCAACGAAACAAAGTGCCTGACATAAAAAATGATCGTGTGCATTCCTGATTATTATTTTAAGCTTGGAGGATGGTATTTTTTCAGCTTTTATTTGAGCCTGCCTTTCAGATGTCCCTTTTGAGAAATGTCTGCCTCTGCTGCCTTTATGATCTTGGAGTACATGCTATGAACTGGCTTTGTCAGAAGTGTTCAAATTGTTGCTGAAGGTTATCCGGTGATGGAAAACTGCATCACCTCCTCGCTTCAGTGTTGACTATTCCCACCTGATATACTGTGGGGTTTTTTTTTCCACAGCTCTATAATATAACAGGTTTCCCTGACAATAGCAGTTGGCTTTCTGTGCTGCTGCTGTTGTGTATTTTCTAGTACAACACAGTACGTCTTACTTACATGCCAAGTGTCAATTTGCCTGTCATGTGTTAATCATAGCAGACTTTTGTTAGTCCCAGGCAATTAGGTTCTTTGTCAGGTCATTGCGATAACTTAAGTGAGCCACATAGACCAGTTAAGGTCTGCTTGCACTCGTAGGATTTCAGATGTTTATTGATCCATTTTGCCCTAAATGTCTTAAGCTCTGCCCGCTGCCTCAGAATTGAGACAGTTATTCACTTAACTAATCAATGGTACTCCGAGAGGGATTTGCAGTGTTTGTCTTAAAATGTTTACCTTTGAAAAAACTGAAAATTCTTGGGACAGTTGCTGGATTTTGTACTTCTCTCATTTGTGAATTGATTAAGCTAGTAATTTTCTTTTGAATTGTCTTGCAGGTTTGTGGCCACTCCGCTCAGAGGCAGGAAAAGAGACGGATGACATGCTGGTGCTGTCTTTCGTAGGTCAAACACGGTGAGCCATCGCAGTGTAGCATGTCTGATACATTGTGTCAATTAAGTCCCTTGTCTCACCTTAATTGTATGTTTTCTCTTAGCGTGCTGATGCTGAGTGGTGAAGAGGTCGAGGAGACGGAACTTCCAGGCTTTGTGGACAATCAGCAGACATTTTACTGTGGCAACGTAGCGCATCAGCAGCTCATTCAGGTTGGATTCCACACAGGCTAACTCATAAAGTGTGTGTCCCAGACGTCTGCCCATGACAAGGGATTTATGCCCGGTTGGGCTAAAATTGGCACTTGTTTGATATTGAAGCCGTCTTTCCTAGACTTTGCTAATGCAGAAATGTTTAATCTTGTACATATCAAGTTAAAGAAATTGATTTTTTTAACGGAAGAGCTGCCAACTTTTACGGATTGTCTATATTTTGTGATGGAAAATATATTTTATTTTATTATTACAATTTTTTTCTTTTTTTAAATTCTAAATACATTTCTTTCATTAACATAGGTGTACCAACAATTTTGTCCACGTGTGTATATTGTCACTTCTGAAATCTCTGCAGCCAGCCACCTTGTACAGTACCGAATCAAAAATCAATCATACATATAGTTCTGCTCAATAAATTGGAGGATCATAGAACTGTGTTTTCGTTATCTGTAAACTCTAATCATCAATAAGATGTCCTTGTAAAATAATTTTTAAAAGCATGGCAACAAAATATTGACTAGCAATACTTTGAAGTGCTTCTCAGTTGTCATGGCTAACCAGATAAGATTGAGAAGATAATTAAATGCTTGAAGCCTTTAAAGACTCAAATTTGAACTTTGATTTCAGTGCAAAATACTTTCGGACGTCCCTTTCTTGCAGAAAATTACTTGCGAGCATTTTTAAAAAGTTGGTTGAAGGGCATCACATTTTATCTTTGCTGTTCTGAGCAAAAATTGTAAGATTGTGGAAAAAAGCAATTAGGAATAAAAATCTTTCCAGGCAGGCGCAATCCTGGCATCGAACCAAATGTAAACAATGAAGTTTTCTTTGAAGCGGCTTCACGTTCTGTCACCCTAACCACTTCTGACACTTGCTAGAGGTGCTGTGCAGAATAATATTTTAACAGAAAAACCTTGTGTACTTGCAGATCACATCCGGCTCTGTTCGCTTGGTGCTTCAGGACAGCAAGGCATTAGTGAGCGAATGGAAGGAGCCACAGGGCAGGAACATCAGCGTGGCTGCTTGCAACCACACTCAAGTGGTGCTTGCCGTTGGCCGTGCGCTTTACTATCTCCAGATCCTAGCTGGAGCGCTCAAACAGATTAGGTAGGACAATTTGACCTACTGGTACATTGTTAGTAATTGTGTTATATACCCACCAATGTTGCTTGGTATATTTCTGCAAGTGTGATGGTAGGTTCACAAGTGATGGGAGCAAAATCAGGAATAGTTCAAGTAAAAACTTGAGTGATATTTTATAAATGTGGTTTCCTCGACACTGTATCACCACTATAGTTCACAACATGTTCAATTAATGTTACTGTATTGACTTAAATGTCTTAAATTTGGTAACATATGCAATAGCTAAGATAATTCATTAACATTTCATTAATGAAACTGTAAGAAGGGCTGGCGGCTTTTTATGGATGCTTCTTGGGGGGTGGTTCGATACGGCCGTATTTGCCACTCTGCCATACACGTTGGACTTTTGCCATTAACGCAATTCCTCTCTCCAAAATTTGCTCCTGTCCACATTGACACCATTCACAGTAAGGGTGTTGTCAGAGTTTTCTCGGACAAAGTTAAAGAAATGACTCGGCACACAGGGAAATTTGTCTTCAATATCGACGGAAGCGGATCTCTGAGAGCGAATGACGGTTTTTGACTTCAAAATGGCGCCGCGTGAGTGGCTGCCTTTCCAGCAGCCCCTATATTTTGTTGTTCTACTTCTTCCTTTCATAACTTTGCTGCTGTGAATTGGGAATTTCTCCATTGTGAGACTAATAAAGGTTTTCTTATCTTTTCTTATCTTATCTTATCTTAGTTGCTCCGCGATCACACTCAGAGCCCTGCCCTCCGCGAGTTCGACCTTTTATTGTAACATATGCAAAATACAAGAAAAACACTGCCCCCGATATTTGCATGCCGCACCCCCGGTCCGGCCCCTCGGTAATGATTCGTTACCTGGGTTTAAGTTTTGAACCACCTGCACGTTGGCGCCTTTCTGTCTGGTCTACATCGAATCAACATGTTGCAGACTTTGCGGACGGCCAATGTCGCCTGGGCGCGCCAGGTGTTCTCAAATCGTCTTTTGTTGTTCAACCGCTGTTCCCGAATTATTCATTTCCCCTTTGTGACCGAGTCTCGCCCTCTTTCCTCTGATCTCCCACCTGCATTGACGTGCTAATTGTGGACTTCAACAGCCCTCCGGCCAGGTGGCCGGCGCCTTTGTGCACAGGCATTTGGGGGTGCTCTATACGCACCCAAACGTTTTAGATGTGCCCAAATTGAATGAAACTTTAAACATGATACAATTTTGCTCATAGATTCCTCTAACAGGTGTCCACGTCTTTTGTGTCTTGTTCAGCAACACAGATATGGAACATGAGGTGGCTTGCCTTGACATCACCCCACTTGGGGAAGGTGGTGGTGAATCACCGCTGTGCGCTGTGGGCCTGTGGACTGACATCTCAGCTCGTGTGCTGAAACTGCCCTGCCTCACTGCCCTACACAAGGAAATGCTGGGTGGAGGTGAGGGGAAAAACGGTGGCTGGCTGCACCGGCAGGAAAATAGAAAGGCTGTTTCTGGCTTGTCGGAGAGTACTGTCAACTTTTAGGGTACCAAGTGAAGTTTAATGCCTTAATGGCCTTAACAAATCCACTAAAGTGAAATTTCCTTACAGCTCTCGCACTCTCAGAGGCAAGACAAAAACATCCCTAAAACCTTCACATAAGTAAAACCAGAGAGGCGAGGGAAATTGCTTTGTGACAAACAGCACACTGAATTTAGGCCAACAGCAATTTGGCATTTTATGTGATGGACCTTCTTCAGACATAAAAATTCAAGTACAAGTCAACGACTAATACTCTGCAATCCACATTTATGAACCACTGGAGGGTGCAGTGATTTTCTCCATAGATGCCCACCATTTAAGTATTTCATATTTTAAAGGAGAGAGAGCTTATTTGGTTAAACTTATGAAAAAATTAGCAATCTGTGGAGACCAAATCCCTTTATTGTGAACAGGACTTTTCTCTCCAATTAATGTTTCAACTGTGATGAATATCTCCTAATTACACAGCAGCACACAAAATTTACAAACTGTGTTTGCGCGCGTACGCGTGTGTGCGTGTGCGTGCGTGTGCGTGCGTGTGTGTGCGTGTGTGTGTGTGTGTGTGTGTGTGTGTGTGTGTGTGTGTGTGTGTGTGTGTGTGTGTGTGTGTGTGTGTGTGTTAATAGCTGTGCGAATAAAATCATTCCACAAAACGGATAAAAGATTATTCGTATGATTTCTAATTATTTGTGGGCATCCTAGTAGCAGTGTAATGTTATATTTCCCCTGAGATTCCATGTTAATTTTGTTAGTTAAACATTTAGTTTGCTTGCCTCCTGGCTGAAAACTGCCATTGATTTGCAAGTCTAGACAATTTAGCCACCATTTCTCTGTGGTATTGATGAATTAACCCATTACGTCCCATAACGTCAATGTTATGTTATTTTGACCATCCTTAGAGATCATCCCTCGCTCCATCCTAATGACCACTTTTGAAGGCAGCTACTACCTGCTGTGTGCCCTCGGAGATGGCGCGCTCTTCTATTTTGGGCTGGATCTGCAGACGGGTATGTCCTTTTCACAGCAACAGACAAACATTTTTGAAAGTCAATCGAGCATAAGGCTAAGTGATGCAGCCGCCATTCTGACAAAATTTTGGGGATGATAAATATACTTCCAAATGTCGTGTCAGAAAGTTAAGTCATGGGTCTCGTAACAGGATAATGACCCAAATTACACAGCTAAAATCACCCAGGAATGTCTAAGCGCAAAACATTGGCCTATTCTGAAGTGGCCTTGGATGAGGCCTTTCCTTTTGAACATCTGTGAAAGGAGATAAAACATGCCATCTGGATAAAGCACCCTTCAAACCTGAGACACTGCAGCAATTTGATCATGAAGATTGAGCTAAAATACCTGCTGAGAGGTGGAGAACTCAAATTGAAAGTTACAAAAATCATTTGATTGCAGTGATGGCTTCAAATGGTGGAGCAACAAAATATCAAGTTGGGCTTCCATCACTTTTATCCAGGCCTGTTTCATGAGTTGTTGTTGTTTTTTTTTTTTTTTTTTAAATTCTGTAGAATCACATTCAAAAGCAATGCCTGATTTTCCTTGCTTAATTTACATGTATTTTTGTATATTGTAAAGTTATTTCTGTGACCACTGTGCGTTTTTCTTTCATGAACTGAGAGGTGCAAACAAGTAATGTACGTGTGTACAAGACTACTATTGTTCATTTTTAGAGCATTTTTCATTGTCCTTATAAATACGGAAAGGCACACTATATTTTGCATCAGCGTGCTAAACACCAGTGTGGCAATTCAGGATATTGGACGGTCTTCCATTTTCTTGAGTGCAGGCATCGACAATCTCACACTTGTGTCATTTGTGGAGACATCAGTGTCTCAGGCATCAATGATACTTTGGGAGCAGAGGCAATTTTATTACCGGCCTTCAGTGTATACCGACATAAACAAATATAAAGTCCTCTTCATACTTTCCTCCACCTTTAAACTGCACGTGGACCACTGATGTGCACGCGGTTCCATTCATACAGTGTTTGGTGGTTCATGTCAGTATGTCCTCCTCACAGAGTTGGACTTTGTATTTCGATATTAATATGCCAATTGGGATGCCCAGACCACTGCGGCTATGTGGATCACGTACCAACACGAATCCTGACGTGCAGCATGAATGGAACCACATTATCATCTGTGCACACACAAAGCACTTTATTTGTGAACATTAAAATGGATGCACTGGCACAAACACTACCAGATGAAATTTTTACTTGCACGCTGAAAAAAATGGATTGCAGTCTTGAGCCCTGTGAATTGTACCATACGTACCCCGTCACTGAATTGTTTGCAACATGACTGGAAATGTCTCTTCCCACAAGAGTAGGTACAGTATTTAGTACTGCTCATATTTAAATGGTGCTGCTGAGCCAATTCCCACTTGTCAAACTCAAGATAACTTGGCGTATTTCTTTTGCTTTAGGTGCCCTGAGTGAGCGCAAGAAAGTCACCCTGGGCACACAGCCCACGGTGCTGAGGACCTTCCGATCCTTGTCCACCTCCAATGTCTTTGCCTGCTCTGACCGGCCCACTGTCATATATTCTTCCAACCACAAGCTGGTCTTTTCAAACGTCAACCTTAAGGAGGTCAACTATATGTGCCCACTCAACTCGGAAGGTTATCCTGACAGGTCAGCATTTCAAAGAACCGCAGATACTGATAGTCTGAACCTTCAAGCTTCCCAACCAAGTGTAGTCTTGGGAGCTTCAAATGTTATAAACATAAACTTCAAACAAAAGCTTAAACTATGAAACATGTCATGTGCACTGTAACAAAAAAACATATTTGACCAAATCTGCACCTGGTTACAGTCTGGCTCTGGCTAACAACAGCACTCTGACCATTGGTACTATTGACGAGATTCAGAAACTTCACATCCGTACTGTTCCTCTCTACGAATCCCCCAGGTCAGTCTTTATCTCAGATTTAATTGAGTGAATTGGAATGTTGACCGTTTGGTTCATTTTCCCATCTGCTTTTTTCCATTATTTTTAACATAAGAAAAGCTGTATTTGTCTCACAACGGAGACATTCCCAATTTACAGCAGCAAAATTATGAAAAGGAGAAGTACAACAAGATTTTTTTATTCTTGTTTGTTGCACATCTGCTGCAATACCTTTTCTTCACTCTTCTGTGGACAGAAATGACTCAGTGAATTGTCTGAATTGTTATTCTCTGTTGACAGACATTGTATTTAAGAGCACAGTTTCTTCCATTGTGACGGCCTCGTTTTGGTGCTATTTTGTAATTCCCGCACTCCCTCCCACCTTGTTTACCAGCTTCCTCTCACAGCTCTTTGTGTGTCCTTCGACCTCTTTCTTCTTTTCTTCACACCCCAGGCGGATCTGTTACCAGGAGGTTTCACAGTGTTTTGGGGTTCTATCCAGCCGGGTGGAGATTCAGGATGTGAGCGGCAACACGTCTGCTGTACGACCCAGTGCAAGCACCCAGGTACTGTAGCTTGTGTTATGTTGGGATAATAAGCACCCAGGGGCCTACTGCACAGGCATGCTGACGAAGAGCAATGGCTATTTACTGTATCACGTAAGACTTTGAGCTTGTTAGGCCAGGCGGAAAATCGTACCTGAAACTATGTTCTCAAACTATTTTATGTCAAAATACAAGATTTCTTTTTATTTTAGTATGTTTGCCATTTAAGTTTAGTTAGGTATGAATAAGTCCTATTTGTCAGTTCGACAAGGGAAATGTAACACTTGTAGCTATGACTGATTATTATTTATTCGTACATTTGATGTTGCTGTTGTGAATCATAACGAGGATTTCAAAGGATGGTATAGTTATGTAACTGAGCAGTTCAAGCTTTTGATCTCCTTCCTTTATGTGCCAGTTTCAAAAATCAGAAGCCCAGTTAAGAGCAAAATAAACACACCTCCATGAAAAATGACCTAAATCAAAATCAAAAGCATAGTTTTTCTCACTGAAACCTGTTGAAGCCCTTGACTTGGCAGCCATGCTCTGGCATTGACAAATGCAAATATCACCCTCCAATTATTTTCACTCTTGTTTTCTTTCCCTCATCTTTTCCAGCACTGCAGTTTAGACTTGGGGAGACACTTTTGAATTTTTCTCAATGCAAAAGTTGCCCAAATTAATCTTGTTGTATCCAATAATTAAAATTAAATTATATAATGGACCTTTCAGTGGCACATCAAAAACATAGCTAATTATGAATTTAAATGAAAGCCTTTTTATGATGATGTACATACTACATTTCAATTTACGTCTTGAGAGCACAAATTAAATGATATGACGCACCTGGTGTGTGTGTGTGTGTTTGTGTGTGTGTGTGTGTGTGTTTTGTTTTGCAAGTCCAATTCATATCTATGAT
>CAAKHF010024819.1:0-27596 GCA_901007745.1 Hippocampus kuda
TTTCTCAGTTACATCCGGAGAAATACTCGGAGGTTCACCACAGAAAGGACTTTTGCCACCAGCAGGAAGACAAAACGGAAAACAAGGTAGAGTCAGATCCACCTGCGCACACGCACACACGCACACACACACACACACACACACACACACACACACACACTACAAGCACACAATGTCATGAGTACAAGGACACGCACGTTTGTCCCGAAGGGAGACGGTTCCTTTCCACTCTTGGTCACCGTATTACATGCATATTGAACTGCCTCATGGAAAGCGTGTCAAAGTAACAATTTAGCCTGCATGTTTTTTTCAATTAATTAATTTATTTATTTTTTAACATTCCGCTTGCACTTTCAGTTCGTCAATGGAAAAATTCCCACATCCATCCTCAAGAAGCCAAGCCCCACTCGCGGGTCAGTCACAGAAGCCCTCCAAAGCCGGAAAGGCGAGCGGAGGGTTCGATTCCGAGAGCCCGAGACTACGGTTCATGGTGAGGGAACAAGACAACAATGTGATGTGAAAGAAACTATGCTGCCATCTGGTGTATCTGTTTTACTCCCATCAAAACGTTTTGCAGCCTGCCCAATAACGTCAACACATACCTTATATCCTACATTTCTAAATTCAATGAAATCCTCCAAGGTCGCATAAAAATCTTGATTTCAATGGCTGTCAAGCATGATAATCATGCAAGATGTGGGTTTTCTCCGGGTACTCAGGTTTCCTCCCATATGCATGGCAGGTTAACGGAACACTCTAAATTTTCCCTTGGTGTGCGCGGATGGTTGTTCGTCTTATGTGCCCTGCGATTGTCTGGTAACAAATTCAGGGTGTACCCCGCCTACTGCCCCAAGACAGCTGGGATAGGCTCCAGCACGCCCCACGACTCTTGTGAGGATAAGCGGATTAGAAAATGGATGGATGGATGGAGGGAAGATTTATTGATGGTCAAAATGTGATCATGGAACAGATGTATTCCGGATCATGTTTTCTAAATCCGAAAAAAGGTGCACCAAAACGAATTGCAGCAGCTCCACTGTATTCGATTACAGATACCATTTGCCATTTTGCCATGTACAAACTTCCCCCGTTCATCCATTTATGATAGAAGGTGCACGGGTTGCACCAAATAATAGGACTTTGTACTGTCTTACTGCTATGACAAAATAAATAAATTAAATGCAGGTAGCTATCTGATAGACATTAGCAAAGGACTTTCTTCTCAGTTAATTATGCATTTAAAAACGTCTCCTCTGGCGGGAGAGCAAAATCTCCAGAGATTAAACAGCCAGGTGTAACTGCAGAGCATCACGGATTTTGCCTCCTTCCACCTGACATGCTGCTTTTCTGTCGGCTTCACAGACATTCCTTTCTGTGATGACACAGGTGGTAAGTCTGACTTGATGCATGAGCAAGTGTCAGCAGTACTGCATTTTATTATTTATTTATTTTTACTTTTTAAAATTTGGATGGACTAAGCAAACATCACAGGTGGGCTGGGTATCGAATCATTCACTTATTCCTGCCGTCACTATGTAGGAAATTGCTATTGCATAATTGCAATGTACCAGATCAGCTGGCTTGCCTTCTGTGCAAAGCATTGACCAAGGAAATTAAAGAGCATTACAGTTTGTATATTCTTTTAAGTTTATTACAATAATAACCCTTTCATGCACCTTGTTGCCTGATAACATGATACGCTGTCCACTGTAGTAACCACTGACCCTGAAAGGGTTAATCCAAACAATGCATTTTATGTCCATCTGTGTTGTGACGTATTGCTCTACATATATGATTCTTATAATTAATATATTTGGGGCAACCCTGATGAATTTTTCTCGTGCTGAAAATCAAACAATGTCCCGCAAACTGAAAATATGAAAAATACTTTTTTCCATACTAGCACAATGCATCATGGACTATGTTTGATTTTCTAGTGAACCATCGTTGTTCATTACTTTTCAAGAACACTGGGGGATACATTCGGGCTAATACATCGGGGATAAGGAATCACGACACATTCGTACGGCACAACAAAATGATCAGCTCCTTATTTCAGGCATGTAGTGGAGCGGGAGTGATTGCAAACACGGATTTGTCCTACTCCACTTCTAACACTTATCACAGTGAATGTGTGACAATGCTGCAGTGTGAATGACACTTAACATTCAAAATAGTTTTGAGCCAGCAAGGACTAGTGTTTATTTTTGTCAAAATCGTCTTCTTTATTTAATCTTGTGTGTGTCTGTTTGTGTGCGTGTGTCTCTGTGTGTGTACGTGTAGCCTTTGTAGCCTATGAAACGACGCCTTCCCGCCCTCACCTGTTCCTGTTCACTTGCCTGTTCCTGATGATGTCCTTCCTGGGCGTGGCCATGTACTGCACAGGCCGGCGGCACCCACAACGAGTGTGCGAGCAGCTGGAGGCCGCTCTGGCTGTTTACCTGCTTCACATGAAGCAGCTTGTTTGGGGTTGTTGGATGTGGTTGACCGTGCAGTTATGAAGACCAGTCACAGGACGGGACATCCTTTGTGGTGAGACATCTAGCTCCCACGTGTGCAAAGCTATTGGATTTATTTGATATACAGCTTAAAGTCCATGAATGAGTACGCTGTATATTCAAAGACAACGCATCTGCACCATGCGCTTGTTTGACAATTTGGCAGACCAGTCTTTGCCATGTTGGGTGGGACAGTGCAGCAGAAGGAATGCCTCGGAGATGCGCCTGGTGGAGATACAATTTCTTTTAAATCATACGGCATACTTAGACCATGTCTAAGTAAACCGCAAGGGAGAGATGTGGTCCAACACAACAAATTTAAACCATTAGTCACTAAACAGTGAGCACCAAACCCGCTGAATATTTGTTTTATATTTTTTAAATCGTCCCATTGGATGGCACACCTATAGGAGTTGATGGGGGGGTGGGGGGCTGAGCGATCGGGGACATTTGGGCGGTCTCCAAGTGGCTCATGCCACGAATCCAATATGCAACGAGTGCACTTCATTTGAAGGCAATTAAAGGAGCTGCTTTGTTTGGCCATGATTGAAGTCAGCTGTGACCACTCCCAGAGCGGCGCAGTACATCCTCTCGCAGTTCCGCCGGCCTTTATTCATCTGAGAAATTACCAACATCGGGTCTAACCTGCCTCTAAGTTACGCCACACGCTGCACAGGATTTCCACCAGTCGCTAAGATAGAGCCATTGGTCCTCACTCGTAAGACAATTCACCAATACTAGTAATGTTTTTTTTTCCACTGCTAGTGCTCGTTTTTACTAAATTACTGTGCTGTACTAGTAACACCAAACAGGAATCGTGTATTATGTAATAGTAGTCTTCTGGATCCCACCCGTAGCACCAACATAACCCATCGTATTGTCTCACTAGAAGTATGTAGTTCTACTTGGATGTCAAAGTTGTTCTACCAGTGTGCAAACAAATTACTATAAGATACGGACATTCTATTAGTGTGTTTATTTGTCTTACTAGTGAAGGCAAAGCGCATACTAGTACATGGACCTTGAACTGGATAACAAGGATATCGAATAAATGCTCAAATGTCTTTTCATACCCGCACTGATGCTCGTGTGTATGTGACGTATGCATGAACACCTCAATGGTGTCACTCCGGCTTGTTGCTCCTATTCTTCAATTTTGCACATTTACGCTCACATATTCCTTGCCACACTTGATTCCGGAGCTGCTCTCTATTGTACGGATTGTATAATTGTGTGATGCAAGTATTTATTTTTGTACAGTATGATTTGTGTATAGATGACATGAAACTGAATGTGTCAGTAACAAATATCATGAAATTCTGCTTTATACTTGTCCTTTAATAAAGGTAAATAATATTCGATTTACTGGACACAAAGTGACAACACTCTCGCACAATCCAGTGCAAGTGCTACATCAGTGATGTCGTCTTTATAAAGACAATAATGCTCAATTTTGACACGGTTTTTGAGTTGTGTTTTGTAATATTGTAGCCACGACAATTGCATTTTTAGATGCAGTACTTGTATGGGACCGCATTAGCTCGTGTCGGTGCCTTTCATGTGGCCTATAAGTGTATTTGGCAGCTGTTGTTCGGGTGAAATGAGGAGAAGGAGGAGATTGCTTTCCGTCTCATTGCAAGACCGGTTGACAATCCATCTGGAAAGCACATCTGATCAGACTTTGTATAAGGTTTCTAATTGTGGACGTTGGGCTGTAGGTTACATTTCATTCCAAAAGCAATAATCCGTTTTCATTTGCGGTGTCCAATCAATGTCAGGGTGAGTTACAGTTGGAGCATGTTCGACTTGTTTGGTGATTTTGAGGCAATATACAAACAACAAATAGAACCAGTTATGTGAGTCTCCTTTATCGAAGCATAACTCACACCGCCATACACATTTCATTTATAGGAGCACAACACACGGTGTACTTTTCGTTATGAGCAATAACAAATGTCTCCGTATTTACCAATGATGAGTAATTCTTCATGGACTTTATGAAGAGTGGATTATGTCAAGGCAATATTGAAAATATAATAACTGTATGGAAGCAAATAAGGTTTATTCTTGAAAAAAAGATCCCAAAATAAGACATTTGTGCGCACATTAGCTTGGTAGCATTTCGCAATTGGTCACTTTGTATGAAGTGCCTTCACGAAGGGTTTTCTTGGTTCCTTCTCTTTTATGATTTCAGTTGTTTGGAATAAAACTCATCCAATGGTGGTCGTCTTTCTTGTGAGATGCATGCAGTCATTTTTCTGCTTCTTTTATGGCACACAGTATGACTGTTTAATGCTGACGGTAAATAGTAGGGAGTAGCCTGAGATACGGTTTGACACAAGTTGCGAAAAGCATTTGGGGACAGACTGCAGAAGTACAGTTATTACTGGATTATTATTTTTTTTTTTTTTAATAACTATCATTCAGTGCGGGAACATCACAAAAGCATGCTGTTTTATTACTTTTGCCACAGCATGCAGGATGAAGTGCGGACTTCGAATAACACAAGAGTCTCATTGATTGGCATATAAAACGAGATATACGGTATGATCCATTTAAATCTAAAAGCAATTGTAATATTTTGCCATGCATTTGGTCTCATGCACAAGGTTTTACAAAGACATGATCCGACCACGTGTCCAAGCCTTTAACACCTTTTCTGAGTCTCAAACGGGGAGTGCATTTGCAACGACTGGCGTTGGTACGAGCTCGACGATCAGATTAAAAGAGAAACTAGTGGGTGAATGGACTCAATCAAGGAAAGATTAACAACAACCCGTGGATTTTCTTTGGGGGAAATCAATCAGCTAGAGGACAAAGATAAACCCTTCTATTCACTCTCTGCACAACGGGAGCAAAAGTCAACTGATATTGATTGTCAACAGAGGCAAACATTGGCGAGTCTCATGGCAGGAAACTGTAAGTGTGTGTTTGTGTGTGTGTGCATCTTCTGCTTTCTAGATGAGGCCGGTTTTGAGGTCAGAGTTGCGGCGAGAGGAGCGTCCGAGCAGCAGATCCTTCTCGTGGATGAGGCTGTCCAGCAGGTCTTCTTGTCTGTAGTTGTGGTAAACCTTGAGAAAGGCCAGCACGGCGATGGCAAGCCAAGTGAGCCACGCGGCCCACAGGCCAAACTGCAAGAGGGGCAGAAATGTGGTTTCATGACGAGTAACTGAGGTTTTTTGTTGGCTCTTTGGGATGATGACAGGGGAACTGACCTGAGCTATTGCAAACTGGTCATAGAAAGCAGAGTTGTCCAGGCCAAGTTCTAGGTCAGTGTCCTGCATGTCTTCACAGCTACATAAAATAGGACACGTTACTTTCACAAAATAACATCATAGAACTGGAACACTCAGTCGCACACATATCAACCTAGATGTCAGAATGACTAACGTGTCGTGTCTAGTGGTGACTTTTGGGACCTGGAAAATAAACCTGAACAATTAATCAAATTCAAATGCACAGCGCAATGACAGAATGCAATTTTCAAATCGCAAAGGCTGCAATTTTGAAAACAAAAAAAAAAACTCCGCTTCTTTTCAGTAAGTAAGAAGGATTTATTTATTTCGGTATTTTTTTATTTTTTTATTAACGGCGAGATAATTTCAGCATTGGCAAACATTAGCATGTGTGTTTATTTTTCATCATTTGAAGTCATGTATCCTCAAACATTACATTTACACCGCAATGCTAAATCTGGTTGACCAACGAGTGACAAGCGTTGGTTTACGAGTATCAGCCAAGCGTGCTCGGAACTCTGGCTGACCTACGAGAAATCCGACTTGGATCAAAACATAGCCTTTCGTCTTGCGTTTTGTGTTTGTTGATTTTGTGGTTTGTGATTAAAAAAAAAAAAAAAAAATTTAAAAATATGTGGTGGGTCATTCACCGACCTGCTGGGCATGGTGCCACCCTCGGTGATGGAGTCGCACCACAAATTGAATCCCACGCTGACCATGGTGCTCGAAAGGAAAACGGTGAACACCACCAAGGAGCTTATCAGCAGGTTGAGGAAGGCATTGAAGATGGAGCTGCAGAAAAAAATGGTGGGCAATTGTTATCCATTCACCCATTTATTTTATTTTTTTTACAGCGCTTGTCCTCATTAGGGTCTTGGGTGGACTGGAGCCTGTTGCGCGGTATGGATAGAACTAACCTTTCACAGTCGCATACATATCAATAGAAATTTTTGAGTCTTCCACTATCCTGACATGCATTGTTATTAAGACAGAGTACGAGGAGTATTCACCATTTCACATAATCGCAAACTTTTATGGAACTTTGGTGCCACCAGGCACCTAGGTGTGAGTTATTTGAGGAGCTTCACGAAAGTACTTAGTTGTACTTTGTGCCAAGGAACCATTTTGAAGTGAGTTCAGGTGTTGAAAATAATTGTTTTGTGCCATCTTATGGCATCTTGCTCCGTTATAAACCTTTAGGGGATGTCACTTGCGAATTTTTCACAATTTGCAGCGGGCCTTGGTCCTTGTAACAATAAGTCATAGCCAAGTTAAGGCATAAGCAAACTAGGTGGCTGGTTGGGTTTTTTTGCCATTAGAGACCAAAAAACTGATTATGTGTCATGTTTTTGTTTAGATTACGTTTGGTTTTGTTCCCTCGTGTGCCCTTTTTGTTTCCACCTGTTCTCGTCATCGGAGTCGTTTGTGTTGAACCAATCAGCTGGCTGAACCCTTTGTGTCTTGTCCAGGTGT
The DNA here is from genome assembly GCA_901007745.1 of Hippocampus kuda. Classification (NCBI taxonomy): domain Eukaryota; kingdom Metazoa; phylum Chordata; class Actinopteri; order Syngnathiformes; family Syngnathidae; genus Hippocampus; species Hippocampus kuda. The sequence goes on from CAAKHF010024819.1 coordinate 7,208, forward strand.
TTCTCGTTGTCTCGTCACTTTGCTTGTATTTAGTTCCCTGGGTTCTGTCAGTCTTGGTCAGATCATTGTGCGTGTCATGTTTTGCTTCTGCCATGTTTTGCTTCTGTCATAGTTTTCTGTTGTTTGTTACTTTGGTTCCTTGTGGTTTTCAGGACTTTGTTTGTATACTTCGGTTTGTTTGTTTTTTCAGTGTACAGTACTCCTGTTTTTGTTCAATACATTTTGTCCACACTCCTCCTGCTTCCCTGCTTTTTGGGGTCCTCCAGCGACCATCATGCAATCCATGAAATTAGCATTATTATAATTATTAGTATTATTTGCAACACATGAAATCAAATTATTCTTAGAGCCCTATTAAGGCGTGGGCTGGCAGTATGTGTTCCCTCCATTTTTCTAGCATGACACCTATTCTTCTGTGTTTCTGTTTGTGATGCTCAAAGTAGCATGCAATCGGGGCGTTGGATGTGGGCGATGTTGAAATGAGAACATGGGCACGGCCAGTACTCACTCGTCATGTCCTTTGCACAAAAAGAACAGCAGCCTCCAGGCCTGCACTGCGGACAATATGAGGGAGGCTATTCCGACAAAAGCGATGAAGCTGCAGGAGGACTCGGCTCCCCACTCCTCCACGATGAAGCGCTGCTTCGATACCGTGATGTTCTCATTCTGCCACATCCCACGAGTGAAAAGCAAACATTTGCCACCGAAGTCCTCCGTATTTTCGGACAGAGGCACCACGGCGATGAACCCAAACAGGAAAGCTAAAAAATAAAGAATGCACTGAGCGAAAATTAAATTATCGAGAGCCATTTTATCCGTCTCCCTCCTCAGTGCAGGGTCCTGCAGAGGTTGCGCATGCGCAGTGGGGGCAGGTGCCGCATCCGAAGCACCGACGTGATTCGAAGACTCACTGCTCTGAAAACTAACGAGCACGGGAGGCCCTCATGCCACATCGTTTCTAATACGTCTTGACACTTCCTTTTTACACCTGTTCTGCAAAATACTGCTGTCATTGGCATGTCTAACATTAATATAACTGTTTTTTTTTTTTTTTTGGGGGGGGGAGGTTATCAACATATACGCATGTATGCTTTATGACTACACACTGTATAGTCATTCTGAGAGGTTGTTTGTTTTGCGAAATTAAAGCCACATGTTTTTATATGTATTTAATCTCTTTAGAAAATAACGAGACAACCATATTCCAGGTCCAGTGTCAAAAGCATTCCTGTGCATGTATGTATTTAGTTATTAAAATGCAAAACCATTCACTTAATGTTTGCTCAATGTAATATGTTTGTGTTTTTACTAATCGACTACATTTATGTTGACTGGACTTACATTATATAAGTCCGTCATTTATTTTTTAATTTAAAGACATGACTTCATTCATATATCCAATTTTACTGCAACAAGCACCATTTATATGGTGTTGCTTCTCACTATTTTCAAGCGACTCCTTTTACAACACCAAGAGAGAATTTCATCGGAAAAAAAAGCTTGTGCCGAAGGCGTTCAAAATGAATGAATTTAATGCAGGCTCCATAAAATATTTTCATAATCATGATTTTAAATGTGCATGTTAGATTAATTTAATATATTTAAATATGTAGACAATTAATTTGGGGTATTGATTCAGTGGTTGCTGCTGTGACCACTTAATTTCCCAATTCATAATTAAACATCTGTGATTTAATCGTTTGAAACTACATCCCATAATGTATAGAATTAGGTTTCAGCCTATTGGATCAGAGACCAGATAAAATGTACAATTGTGTTCTACCTTTTATCGAACAAAACATTTGGCCGACACAAATGTTAAAAAAAAAAAAAAGTGGCAGTGTTGAAGTCAGAGCCAGGGGTGCTCATTTGATTTGCTTCACTGGGTCCATCTGGACCACCAAATCCAACTGGCACCGCTTAGAGTGCCCTCTAGTGGATAATTTCCATTAATTGTCCTCTTTGTGCTTGATATGTGGTACGTGGTTTCCTTGTCAACAGTACAGTACTGTTAACGGGAAAAAACTGTTCGACCATATAGCTTGTGTTATATGGAGGCCTGTTAACAAAATGGCATCGTTACGAATACAGTTTACAAAACAATCAAATATTCAAATCGTGTAGCAAGAGAACTTTCTGAGGACCAAGCAATGACGACGATTCAGCTTCAGCAACTCATTTGGAATCAGAGAAAATGAATAGCCCAATGTGCTGTGAGATATTTAGTTTCTGCAGTGGAGCTGACAAGTATTTATGTGAGAGCCGTGCACACATCAGATGGCTATTTGTATCCATCATGCAAAGCGCACAATTTTGCATCCACTCTGCATGTGATTTATGTTTCATTTGCACCACACCCCTCTGCACATTTATAACATATTATCATATTAACTTGGTTATTGTGTGTTAGCTGAGCATGCATGAAGATGTTGACAGCAAAGATCTTGTCATTTCTTGCCTAAGCTTCTTTATATATTTTATGCATTTCTGTAAGCACTTTTTTACTGTAGGTCACAATGAATCCAGACTGTGAGAAGAATTTTTAGAAGACACACGCACAAAAATAAAATAAAATAAAAAATCTGGCTGAATGTGATGTTGTGTTGACACACAGATTGTCTACTGTCAAAGTTTGATACAGGATCAAATGTAGAGGATGGGCAGACAACTCCACGGGGCATTCCGAATAAACGTGAAAGGGCGATTCCATGCACACCCACACGCAGAAGTCCTCAAAGCCTCACTTCTAAATAAAACAGTATGTGTGGGCTCATGAACCGAGCACCCAGGGGACACCAACTGCAAAAGTGTGTCAGGCTGAAATATGTTATTCCCACCTCCGGCCCCCTTAAACAGACTACAGAGGTAGAGGGGAGTGTGGGGGGTGAGGAAGATGAGGAGGAAGATGCTAAGCCAAACGTAGTCCCTGGATTCAGACGAGAGAGAGCGATGGGCAGCAGAAAGCAAATAGGGGGTCATCCATTTTTCATGAGATGCGAAGGCGGCAAAGCAAATACACTTTATCGAGCGCGCTGAACAATCTAAAGTGTGCTTTCAAGGACACCATGAAATGAGATGCATTTACGCTCCAAATTGTCTACTGCACGTCCTTGCAGTGTCGGCCGCAACGGTACAACAACACACGGCGGCTGCACCATTTATTTGGTCAGATTTTAATCAGCGAAAGGTTTAATAATTCACACATGATTAATAATTGCTGAGAAATACATTATAGAAGATTCATCTTTCAGGTGAAATAGAGAGAGTGGGAGGGCGTGGCAGGACAACAAAATAGCAGGGGCCCTCACAGAAAGCAATTTATTGATGACAAGTAGATGCACAACATGGGCAGGTTTGCGACACCTTGCTATAGTCGCTTAAGATCACAAATATTTGGAAGATAATAGCAATTTGATACACGACCACAATGGATTTGAAATATCCATTTTTCCATTTCCCATCCAGCAAATGATGGCCGATTTCTTTTTAGGCTTGCTAAATGATCGCTGGCTTATCCCTGAGGGGAAAACTCATTGTTTGTAGCTTGGGTTTGAAGTGTGTTTTGTGTGACACCAGTGCTGGACCTTTATCGCACGATAGCGATTGTACAATTATACTTGTTTTACTTTTAATGTTCCGTCTAATTCTCCATTCTTCTGAGCATGCACACAAACACCCTGAGCATTCCTCGGACCACTGTGAGCAACACCAGACATGCACACGGTGGCCAAACCAACATCACACCTGTCCAAAACTTGCGATCATAGCAAGGTATAGAAGGTCTAATTACCTTTATATCAAAATAGAACATATCATCAAATGGAGACTAAGGACCTGAATAAAATTGGCCCAAGTTTGTGACTTTTATTTTCAACAGACTGATTTGATTTTAAGTATAATTAATGAAACCAGTCTGCATAACTATGTTCACACATTGGAAAACATGTCATTTAATAAAACACAAAAAAATTCAAGAGAGCCTCATTCAAGGGGCTCGTAAGCTATGTCCATGTTTGGACTTCCCGAATGGAGCGCTTGCAGCCTCTCGTCTGTGGTGAGTGTGAGTGAATGTGTGTCAACGTACGCATAAACTATCCGACAAGTGAGTGTTCACCCTCGCTCGCACTGCTGAAACCATAATGGAAGGGGGAATAGTCTGGTGTCCTGTTTGTAGATTAAAGTAATGTGGAAATGAAGGAATGAGTGCAGAAATGTGGTGTGTCCGTGCTGTGCGCCAGCCGTCACCACGTGCGCTCAAAGGGTGAGAGAAGTGCGCAATTGCTCACGCGCGCACCTTAGAGGGAACATTGCTGCCGAGCATTAAGAAAGATATATGAACAACGATATGGATACTGTATTTCTTTTGTCCAAATACTCTATTATAAGCTCATCTTCCATCACTCTGTTTTTTTTTTTTTGTTTTTTTTTTATCGTGCTGGTCCTCAACAGGGTCTCAGGTGAGCTGGACCAGCTGACTTAGAGTGAGAGGCAGTGTACATTCTGGACTGGTTACCTGTCAATCTCTGTGCAAACAAACAAGCATTCAAACTCACATTCACAATTTCTCACAATGGACAAATCACAGGTTTCATTTAACCTCTCGACTATAAGGCAGATGTGTTAAACACTTTCCAACGTGCTGTCCTCTGAGCTCATTATAACCAATTAGATTACTTTGGAGTTTTCGTATTCATATTCAAATGCACAAAATGCCCTGTGTCCCATACTGTGCTTTCTTTTGAATTTTTTTTTTTTTTGTGCCAGTTCAAATGGCGTCCTGTGAAGCAATCCTGCCATCTTTGTGTGCCTGAAAACAAGCCACAACAAAACAGAGAGAATTAGAGGCTCATATCCTGCACACTGATGTGAGAGGTCTGATGAAATATCCTGAAGACATTCATCTTCCCCCTCTGAGAGCACTAGGCCAGCCACTGATTAAATGTTCTTAATAGAGGCCATCCATCTCCTCCTGTTGAATCCACAGTGTTGTTTAAACACATACAATTAGCCAATACAACATAAAAACCCTTGTTATGTGCTAATACTGGCACGGTTGAACCTACATCACAAAAACTATCGCTGTTTAATTTGGTGATCGTACGCTCATCAAGACCGTGCAGTTTCGACCAACACTTTAAGGCATCGGGTCACATGAGACAGAAAACATGATAGCTAGATCGCTAGATAGTTAGGTAGATACAGTACTGGTATGTAGGTTGATCGAAAACTCACAATTGATCATTTTTAAATAATTAATTTGCATTTTATTGCATGACATAAGTATTTGATTGCCTATGAACCAGTTCTCCCCACTGTAGATAGATAGATATGACATTTACATCCAAGAGGAGAGTTTGTAAAGTTTCTGACCTAATTTGTAAATAGATGTCATGGCATCAGTGTAAACATGAATTGTAACACTCACATAATTGGGGGTCTCTCTCTCTCTCTGTCTCTCTCTCTCTCTCTCTCTCTCTCTCTCTCTCTCTCTCTCTCTCTCTCTCTCTCTCTCTCTCTCTCTCTCTCTCTCTCTCACACACACACACACACAAGCTCAGCAAACATGGCTTAATGAAGTTTTACCTGCCAGATGCCATATGGACCCAAATTGTAAACTAAATAATGAGACGAGTGCGTCACACTGAAATAATTATCCAATAAAACACGGCTAAAACAATTATCTGCTCATATCCTGCCAATTATACGACAATGTTTGGCCTTCTAACCCAGCATATATTTGCAGAATAGCAGAATCAAATCACAAACATTATGATGGTGATCTTTTTTGGACAAAGAAAATCAAAACATTCTGTTGAGGAGCGAGGTTATCAGACAGGTCACTCACATTCCACCATGAAATTTTGGCCTTCATTTAGAAGATGACATCATGGCAGGCTTTGATGTTAATGCTGGAAGACAGGAGAAAAGTAGTGAAAAGGGACTCGAGGAGGGAGGGGGTGGTGCTGATGAAGAAGTCACCTGCCGTCTCGTGATGAAACAAAATCCTCTGAGACCACCATGAGATCATCGATGAGGCTGTACAGTCTACAGCACTAGCGCCCCCTACAGACTACTAATATTCCACACTTCAGTCAGTGATGAGCAGGTTGACTACTTGTTGTCTGTCATATTAATATTGTTTGAAGCAGACAACTAAAACATCAAAAAAAATTCCCAGCGGACTCTCTTGCATCAAAATTACAGTACCTCATTTTTTTGAAACCCCGATTCGAACGCATGCGCAGAGGAGATGTGCATGTACCTAATTTACTGTTGGGGCTTCTTTCACAAACAGTGGTCTGTGGTGCCATCTTGTGGGTTAGGGTTATTTTAAGTTTGACGCTTTATGGTTCAGCTTACATTTTTTTTTCAATCTCCTTCACTCAATTGATTTTTCGACGGGCATCTCAAAAACTTTTCAGGTCCATTGCCTTCATTTAATTGTGTAAATGATAATACGGTAGTTTGTCATACAGAATCATAGGAATGTTTTAGGTGGACTACAATTCAGTGTGTGCTCATAGTGCTAAATATGATTATGAAAGTATCTTCAAGGGTATGGTGTGATATAATTTTCATCATTCTGACGGCACAATGTATCGGGCACCAAAATATTCCCAAAACAAATATGGCCAAAACAAAGAAAAGGATTGCACATTAATTAAGGCCAATATAGTCGTGCGTATATATTCTAAATGAAGTTGAAAAACAACAGAGGCAAGTCATTTCTGGCACTAGTTTATTTTTGTTCCATCAAAAGAAATGCACAAATCCGCAAAGCTACTACATACAAACGGCCATACAATAGCAATTCCAAGTCAACTCAGATGTCATTTTTACAACATCTAACATTGCATGTATGCTGCATTCAGCAAAACAAATAAATCACATGTTTTTCTCTCATGTTAATGAAAGAAAAGTGGATCTGTACTCTATTACTTACGATAAGAAAAGACAGCACAAAGGTTTGCATAGCTTCTTTGTAATGTAGACTTGCTACTACAATATAAGGCACTTCATGGAAAACAATTTTTAAAAAATTATATTTGACATAATATCGTTTGCCTCAACACTTCACTTGCAAGGTTACATGACAAACACACTTCACTCTTCTTTTGGCATTAAGTCTCAACATTCTCTAAATAATCAGGTTGGATTCTTGTGCATAATTTGACTGACGAACTGTCTCTAAACACCCCCACAAACCCCACTAGTTTCTCAAGAGGACAACGTAACACTGTGCAATGATTGTGTGTGTGTGTGTGTGTGTGGGAGGAGGGGGGAGTGGGGGTTATGCAGAGTAAAAGGCAATGCTGCCCCCTGCAAACTCAAAACCTGACAAGGTGAATTGGAGGCTGACATCTGAAGTGAGGGTGGCAAGGGCAGCGCTCTTCCTTGCTAAATTAAACATGTCATTTGTGTCCCACTCTGCTTAGTGTGGGTAGGGGAGTTCATGGGTGCAGATTAGAGCAGCAGCACCCATTCGGAAGAAGGTAAGGAGGAAGCATCTGCTCTATCCCAGTTGATCTTCGTACTGCTTGCGGAAGCAGTCTCCTGCTGGGAAGAAATCCCAGCAGCGCTCTTGGTACATCTTCCACACATATGACTCCTGAGGCACATATGCACACAAAGAAAAGTATGGTAGAAAAAGGGCTTAATTGACTGTATGTTTCAATATTTACTGTCATGCATGCTTTTATTTACAAGGGGATTATTATCATAGGTTATGAAACAATAACTTCAAGGGATTTTTTTTTTTAGCACGTGTGGTCACACCGGTTCTGATTCAATGTAATTCTGTTGATCACAACAAATCATGCTGCACCTGGCCAGTGTGCTCAGTCTCGTCCTTGTTGATGAGGTACATCAGGAAAAACCTTGAATGAATAAATGAAACAAAGCAGAGTCAATGAGAGAGAAACACAAATATCTGTCATAGCAACACTATGTGTGTTCGGTAAAGGCGGCACGGTAGTCGGCTGGTTAGCACGTTGGCCTCACAGTGCGGCGGTGCAGGTTTCAATTCTGGCTCAGGCCTTCCTGTGTTAGTTTGCATGTTCTCCCCGGACCTGCGTGGGTTTGCTCCGTGTACTCCGGTTTCCTCCCACATTCCAAAAACATGCATGGCAGGCTGATTGAGCACTCTAAATTGTCCCGAGGTGTGATTGTGAGCGCGGATGGTTGCTCGTCTATGTGTGCCCTGCGATGTTTACTGTATAAGCGGATGGGGGTGCCTTGAGTGACTTTGGTATGACTATTGAGAACTAAAAACTTCATCATAGTTAGATACAGAAAAAGATAATACTGTATTGAACTATTCTTATAGTGGAATACTCACAGGTAATTGGCCAAATTGTGCTCTTGCAAAGTGTGAGTCTCAAAGCCATGAGGCGTTGTGTCAAAGTAGTCATTTCCGATCCCACAAATGAAACATTTAGTCTGGTGAGAAAAAGATGACATCATAAGGATGAGGAGGAAAAGGGTGTTCATCGCATGGGCTGATTCTATTTCCGTTTGTCTGAAATCTCTCACCTCCATGTCCTCTTTGACTTGTTCTTGCTGGTCTCTCAGCTCTCCAAAAGCATCAATTATCAAACCTGCAACCATCAACAGATTGGAATTTCATGGATACCTTCACTGAAGGATGGAAGGCTACGATGTGTGTGATGTTCATAGTGGTGGAGAGTCAGTGTGCCAAGTTCTCCCACAATATTTCACGACTCAGCTTCTGGTTTTGCGGCGATTCATAATTTGAATCGCAGTTGCACAATGTTGCAAATTATATCAAATTATCTCTGCATGGAAGTGTCCAAACATTGAGAAAAATCCATTTCTGGAATTTGTGACACAGCCGCCCACTACGTGCTGCCAAGCGATGGAAATACAATTTGTACATGACACAGATTGTGATTTACAACAATACGTAACCATATTCATAATTTCAAATGGGTAATGAAATACAGTACCTGTGGATGAAAGAGCGAAGCTCGTGGTAAAAATATATGCACGAGCGGTGTGCCTACCATGCCGGTTACATTCAAATGAACAGGAAAACGTCCTGTGCACAGTCGCGACGACGCGTCTCACCCTGGATGATGGCCAGGAGGATGACGATGACGAAGAAAAAGAAGGTGATGTCAAAAAGGATGCGATACAGCTCATAGGGATCGCCAGCCGGGTCTTCAATCTCGTCACCGATGCCACCTCCAGCTCTCACACCGACATACATGTGGAATAAGTAGCACTGCGGAGGAAAGATGACTCTTACACTTGCACGGATTCCACTCGGGGGACTATTAAGAGTTGTTGCCTTACAGTCATCATGTCGTCACACTTCATGTCTGGCTCGTCGTCATCTCCGCTCTTGTTGTAGAACTTCCTGAAGAAGTTGAAGGCCACCACAGTGTAGAGGTAGACTACGACGGCCAGGAGACCCACTGTCAACACCAGCTGTGCACACACACACAAGCATAGCCCCTCTGTTAGAAAGGAACATCCCATTATAGGGTCACGGTTGACCGGTTGTTCTACACCCAGGGCTGGTCGTCTTATATAATGGACAAAAATATTACAGTCACGGGTACGCTGTGCCTCACCTGCTTGCCGTTATGGGTGACAGAGGACAAGATGGTGCGGAGCGTCTTGAATCCCATGGCAATGTCCAGTAGATGTGCAGCAAAGAAGAAGTTGTTGTAGTGGCCCAGAATGGACATAGTCGTGTACCACCCAAGGTAAAGGAATGACTGATAAGGAAAGGCACTTGAAGTTACTTCACTTATGCATGTATTCATCTATATAAGCGCATTCCATACTTACGTTGTCTGTAAACACCACCCCCATTTTCCAAATATGATACATTGTATCGATGGAGCTCAACCTGTTGACAGAAAAAGGTATGTCTCATCAAGAAGTTTCTTCTTAGACATCTCATCTCTTACCAGGACACCAACGATGCCTCCTTGGTAACAGCCTCCTCTGTCGGATTAAAATCCAGAGCACTTTTGTCCAAGCCCAGCAGCTCTGCAATCCTTTCGGCGCCATACAGATCGCCATATTTTTTGATCACCTACAAGCAAAACAGGAGCAGGGGAACAGGGGAATGAGTCCCCAACTGATGTTTGCAAAATATTAGTATTCTACATGCGTGGTATCAGTGGGCGTGAAAACTTCCATGCATCCATTTTTTTTTTTTTTTTGAAATAACACATGTCCTCATTAAGGTTAGCTGGAATTGATCACGGCTGACTCTGGGTGATAGGTGAGGTAGGTACACCGGGGACTGGTTGCTTGCCAACAACAGGGAACTTATAGACAAAAAACCCCAATCACAGCTATAATGTAAAACGCACAACCTGTATTTCATTACTTTAAGTAGAACAACTTAAAAACAATGTCAGTTAGCACAACAAAGCAAGAAAGTTGTTTTCTTCAAAACAATTTGCGGAGTTGTTTTTAAATCTGTAAGTTGGGGGACAATACAAGGGACAATGAGTTCTGTAAACCTTGAGTTCTTTGTTGAAAATCGGGGCCAGCCAATTTTCATAGGAACTAAACAAACTTCACATATTTTGTTGAATTGCCCAACTAAATGATAAATTTGTTGTCTTGAATTTCTTTTTTTTTTTTTTTTACAGTATATGGATATTTTAAAGTCTTTATTGAACCTCATATCTGGAAAGCAGACTACCCTGAGAAAACCCAAACAAGCAGAGATTCAAATCCAAAATCTTAAACTATAAACCAGACATTCTAACCCCGAAATCAACTGCGTTGCAATGTGATAACGTCATACAATCGAGCCTCAAAAGAGAAATTCATTTTACACCAGTGACAAACAAGGCTGACACAGAGCTCATTGAGCTTCATTCACTCAATCACCACTGATGTTGCATTATTTTTGTTATTTTGTTATTTATGTTATTGCATTATTATTACTTTACTGGATGGGGTTTGGTGCCTTGCTAGAAGGCACTTATAGGGTGCTTAGAAAGCAAACTGGCATCTTTAAAAAATAAAAAATAATTAAGAACTGTTTTCTTATCCAAGCAAACCCTTTTAGGATTTAGCTACCGCTACTCCACAGATACAATAGTTTGGTTTGAGAATATAAAATGCTCAATGCCTTACCTTTCGTTTGACAAATTTATCCCAGTAGTTGTTGGGGAAAGACCTGACAAAACAGCATGAAAAAAAAAAATACCGTGACACTCTTGGAAATATAAAGCAAAGATATGAATCGGCAAGACAGACGTACGGCGTATTAATGACCAGCCTGTCCCACTGTCCTTTAATGTCGTCATCTGATGGCTGCTCTGTGATGTAGAGTCCAGCAAACTCCAACTTCCTGGCTATTTCTTTCTCACGCTTGAACACCACTAGAGGAACCTTACAGGCACACCATTAAGTCATTCATTTAGTCTTTCGTGGTGTTTTGGTCATCTGTTTTATAAATTGTTTCATTTGGACAGTGCGCTATATAGACAAAAGAACAGTGGAATCTTGAAAGGCGGAATTCTAAGGGAAAATTCTGACCCAAAGTTGAACAAAATTTGGATTTTTTAACTGTCGCCGCACAAGATGTCGCAAAACAAAACCATGGGGGTATTACAGTGCACATACACTTTAATGTTTTACCTATAAACATGTTGACACACGCACAGGCTCTTAGGGGTGTCTTACCTCGCCTGAGGCTTGTTTGATTTTAAATTTGTGAAGATACGAGTGCGCTGGTTAGAAATCTTGAATTCAGAATTGGAAAAAGCCAAAGAACGGGTCATTTTAAAGCGCTCGCAGCTTTCGACATGTCATAAAAGAATACGGGGCCCCAATGCTTTTGTCTATATAGCAAAGCGTATTTGTATTTGTACTGTCTGTAAGTTCATTGGGCAGGTATGTGTGTACCTTCAGGTAGTAGTATCCCACGATACACAAAAAAGATATAACAGTGTGCAGTATTGCCAGACAGCGAAGCGTTGGCGCCATGTATCCTGTACTCTCTTGTAGGATAAAATATTCAAGAGAGCTGTCTTCTTCTTCCTCCTCCTCAGTTCTCCCTCGACCATTCCAAGGGTCCTCATCATCAGAGTTATCGCCAGTCACCTTATAACATAATTAAAAAAAAAAAAGTCTAAAATTTTTTTTGACTTTATTTTTACATGTTTGCATGATGCATTTTTTAACTCACTTTATAGAAGAGAAGAATGAAATTGATTGCAAATGCGACAAAGAGTGCCAAAAATCGCAAGTTGTAGAAGTTCCTGGCCAGGTAGTTCTATAAAATGCAAGAAGTCACAAATATCCTTCAAATAGTCATCGGTCATTAATTGGAGGATTTGTCATAGAAATATAATCTGACCAGCATCTTGGTCTGGTAGATTTCCAAGCCAGCAAAGAAGCTGGCTGTGAAGGCCTCCGGTGGTTCTTTCTTGATGCCGAGTCTTTTTTTGGGGACCTTCTTCTCCAGTGAAAGCTCAGGAGGAGCTTCATCTTTGGCCTTGTCATGGTCCTTCTTCTCACCATCGTCAGAGCTACACCAAGAAACATTTGAGAGACATGTGGCAGGAGAGTCCTTACAAATTATCCTCACGAGGGTCGCGGGGCATGCTGGAGTCTATCCCAGCTGTCTTCGGACAGCAGGCAGGGCACACCCTCAACTGGTTGCCAGCCAATCGCAGGGCACACATACTGTAGATAATCACACCAATGGACAATTTAGAGTGATCAATTAACCTACCGGTCATGCTTTTGGAATGTGGGAGGAAATCCACGCAGGCACGGGGGGTACATGCAAACTCCACATAGGATCGAACCCACAGTGCCACCACTCTAAATTTAGTACACCCCCCCAAAAAAAAAAAAAAAAAATCAAAAAACACTGACTCTGCTTTCTCTGAATCCGATTTGTAGTCTCCATTTGAAGCCCTCTTCTTCGCAGCCATCTAGAAAACAGATGAACAATGACATTAACTCCTACAGGTGAAATTGTCATTGCACTCATTTTACAAATGCAGATTCGGTTCTAAATATTGCCTATGTTGGACCAGATCATGTTTCAATATTAAATATTGTCACCTGTGGCTTCAATAATTATTCCCTACCAAAAACACCACCCAAGTAAACACAAAATGTAGTGCAAAATAACCTCCAAGGTTAAACACCCAAAAGCCAAACTGGAAAAGCATTTCAACCCGTATACCTCAAAAGTCAAACAAAACGTGAGCTTGAAACATTCGATCATCATGCATGATAACCAAATCTCACGAGCCTTCACCGAGAAAAAGATGAGCACTCTGTGTTTCTTATTTTTTTCCCCTCCCACAAGTTTTTTTAAAGCGACGTGACACTTTCAATACCTCTGCCACGACATGACAGTGTCACTTCGCAAACATCGCCATCTTTCAGGCATCTTCAAATCGTGAGTCGTTTTACTTTATTTTAGCCTTATTCGTTCCTTTCACGTGTATCAGAGGAGTATTAAAATATTTCTTTCAACTTTTGATGGTAGTTGGTGGCAATTTTTGTACACTGCTAATCCTTAGTACGGTTTGCGTTGCACGTAACGACCTGAATGAAAAACGGACTGAACAGATTGTGTTCGATTGAAGGTTCCGCCGTTTTCGATGGCACTCACCTGAGCCTTCTTCTGCTTGACAGCGCTAGCTATGGACGGAGCGTCACCCCCGACAACCACCTCGGACACGTCCCCTAATCCGGGCTCTGCTCCATGTTTACCCTCCTTTTTTGGCTGGATGTTCAGCAGCTCGGCCATCAGGTCTGCCTCCGCCACTTCCCCCTGAACCATGTGACCCATCTCGGTCAAGGCTGATGCTTCATGCGCCTCCATCTTCTCTGCCTCCAGCACATCGCCGTGGATCCCGAATTGAGTGGGATCCGGCATGTTTCCCAGAATGTCCGTGACCTTCATGTTCTTCGCCCCTTCGACGAGGCCACCCCCAAACATGGTGGTCCACAAAATATGAAAGAAACCCCAAACCAAGCTGTACACAAAGTGGAGGAGGCCGGCGATAATCATCCAGAAGAAAGCAAAGAAGCCATGCACCGTCTCCCTCACGCTCATCCTCCGGAATTTTCTGTACTGCCGTTTCATGCTCTTGAAAGTGAGCAACTGGCGAATGTGGCAGATGCTTTTTCTCATGGAGACGCAAGCGATGGTAAAGGCCGATGAAGACTCCAACATCACATTCTCCTCCTCTTCCTCCTCCTCCTCCTCCTGCTGGTTCTCCGCCAGGCTCTGTTTGTCATCTTCGTCGTCTTCTTCCTGACGCTCAACTGGGTCCGGCTCTGAAATCTGAGATGCCAGTTGCATCTCGAAAATGGTATCCTCGCAGAAATTGACAAACAGCTCCATCTTTTCGCTCTCTCCGCCTTCGTTGACAACATCAAAGATGAACTGTCGCTTGGACTCCTTCACCTGAGGCTTCTCCCACTGGGTTCGACTCGACTCGCTGATGTCAAAGTAGACACGTTCGATGCGCTTGGCTCCGCCCATGATCTCGATACGACCCAGGTAGGGTTCAAAGTAGCTGAGGACACTTTCGGCCAGGTCCTGGAATGTCGAGAGGCGAGCATCGTGCGGCATGTGCTCCGAGAGGTTTGTTAGCAGAACGGCCACGTTAAAGCCGATGTCCTTAGCGGGCTCATGAAATCTTTCCACGAACTGCACGTAGTTGAACATGTCGTTCTCATCCGCCTCGGCGCAAGAGAGAAGAAACTCAATCTCAGACTGCGAATACTGCTTCTGGTTCTCCATGGACTTCTGGAAATCCTTCTTGGAGATGAAACCTTTGCTTTCGGCGTCGTAGATCTTGAAGCTGTCTGACGTGGTCAGGTCCTTCAGCTTGAGGAACATGTCAAAGAACTTGAGGATCATTTCCACATTGCTGGACGATTCCACCAAGGTGTCCACCATTTGTTTACCAATGGTCCCGTTGACAACATTTCCTGTGATGGGATAAGCAACGGATATTCATCACACAAATCTTATTCATTGTGCCGATGACATTGTTGCGTTTTGCATTCGGCATGCATGCTACTATAAGAGATCCGATAGACTTCACCTTCGAGAAGAGAGAGCATCATGACGATCATGTCCTTCTGCAGGTCCAGCAGCTCCTTTAGCAGTTCAATTTGACTGGAGTCCTGATGAACATTTTTTTTTTGTTTACTAAATAATTCCATCACTATTTCTTCTTAATGTCTTAAGCATTAATTCTACAAATGCTTCCAAACTTTAGACTGGAACTGTAATCTACTCAGTTTGGGTCTCGTTAAGGAACTGAACTTCCAAATTGGGAGCTGAGCTGAAAAAAATGGGTGCTAACCTGGTTGACTGGAATTGTAGAAAATCTGAAAAATCAAGATTTCATACCTGGGATAACTTCATCTGCATATTTGCAAAAACATGCAGGAAGCCGACAACTGCATCCCACAATCTGCTATGAGCCAGACTCTGTTGGTTGCCTATGCATGGCCCCTATAGAGCACATGACACAGTTCATCAATTCATAACTTGTCCTCAGATTGGTGAAAACCGAGGTCTTGTTAGGTGTCATGATATCGCACCTGTATGTACTCCGTTAATGAGTTGAAGACCTGCTTAGCAACTGCCAGCGCTTTGGAGAAATTCCTCTGACCCGCCTCGTCAATGATATCTTTTCCAGAGTAGTACCAGTAGAAATCACTGATGGATTCCTATCAGGAAATATGAACACATATAAAACAGCGGTAAATTGAATAGACAATTCATGATGTGTTGTATATATTTTAGGAAGTGCTCATAAGCAGAAGAACACACCTGAAGTCTCAGCAGGTAGTCCACGGTACTAATAATGATGTTAATTGTGGTAGTGTTTCCTGTCTGGGTCCTTAGAAAGTTCTGGAAATCTGACGACAATGAATTGACGTCACTAAGCATTAAAGATTCATCAATGAGATAACATGTTGTCATTTGGTTTAAGAGTGCGAGCGTACCGTTGTTGTGTCCCTCACACAGTAGTTGCAGAAATCGAAAAAGATCCTTAGTGAACTCGTCATTCTGAAGCACTTTGGAACCTGCGGTGACAAGAAACCAAATCAACGGTTGGTGTCAGTGGTAAAGCGGACGGATGAAATTCCCGTTTATTGAGAGAGGCAATAGTGGAAGAATTAATTTTGCATGTATATAAGGATGTTTTCTAGTTAGCTAATTGCGTATACAGTAAAGACCCCTCCATTGCAGTTGTTCGCAGTCCCCTGATTTCATTTTATTTTTATTTTTGTCTTGGTTCATGACTATTTTGTTTTGCCTCCAGTTTATTCTGGGAGCAATTCCAATGTTGACCACTGTATAGCAAAATACGATTTAATTCGACACAATGGAAATCTGACTATAAAAAAAGAATAAAAACAGGAAGTCCGGTATTTTAGCTCACCCCCTTGTTGAATGTTTTGGTATTTTCTCAATCAGCTTTATGATTTGGATGATGCTTTCTGACCTTCCGTTTACACCTGTACATTATTAAGAGTTAATAGCTTCAAGGTGTTTCCAAACTTTTGACTTGTACTGTATGTAATCGACCTTATAAAAAAAAAATAATTAGGTGACTTACTTCTGTGTAGCAGATTGTTGTTTTTTAATTATTGTTGGGGTGGTCTGGAACGTAAACTTTGCGATGGAGGGCAATTACTTTACCGCAAAACTCTAGTAATAGGAATAAAACCCAGCAGTGTTGTTTAAACTCCAGACAAAATGTCTTGGTTTGGTGCAAACAAAGCAAAGATTTTACTCTTAGTAGACACTGGTTAGTATAATCCAAATGAGGGCAAATCAAAACGACTGGCAAGCATGACCTTCTTGTGAAAGAAGAAGGAATTTGGGTCACCTGACCAAAGACTGAACAATATACTGTATTGATTAACCAGATGTTAAAATAAGCATGCATGCGTTCCGGCTGCTTGGGTTAATACTGTAAATAAGGAATAGGGAGATGCTTGTATTGCATTCAGGGTGCAAAGGGTGGAAACATCAGAGGGGTCAAACGGGTGGGAGGGAGCAATGAAGATGTCAGCATTGCATAGAAGAGTAGAGTAGAATCTAAACCGTGTATTTACCCCGCTCACTCACGTTGACTGCGACCGACGACATATTAAAAAAAAAAAAATGATAGGAACACACAGAGAGCAGACATAAGCAAAGGAGAAGACATTGATATTCAATCACAACCATAGGAGAGAACGATTGCACTCCAGATGTAACTTCTACATACATTGATTTGCAACATAAGCTTGCAATTGAAGTTTTAAAAGAAATTCAGTCTATTCTCTACAGGCAAGGATTAAAACAGTTACCATCACTTATGCCTGAGTTGTGGTGAAGTGGAAATGAGCTCCAATGTTGCGTCGTGGATCATATTTTGTTTCGAGACAACTTTAGGTACAAATGCACAATCGAATGGGATCCAACGCAAGACTTATTGCTTTACATTTACAGAGTCAATATAAGTTACATTGTTAAAAATTCTTTCATTGATTGTGCAAATGTACCTAATGAAGTTATCCATGATTCTACATACTGTATGCAAACCTGCAGTCAAATTCATTCCGTATTGGGCATGATTTTAATTGATGTCACGAAGTAAATGTAATTGATTGGCCGCAGTAAGACAGGACTTGGACATACAGTAACACAGGTTCACCTGTGTGATGACAATATCAACATGAAACAAAACAAAAAACATGATATGAAAATGGAATTGTGCCACCCAAAAAGAGCAAAGGAGTCTTGTGCCGATCTGGAGTGTCCCAGAGATGTGGCCAGCAAGGCCAAAGAAACGAGAACTGTACGAGCCTGACCGACATGTTTTCATTTTTGAATCATCACACTTTGGTCATTAATCGTTAAATAACTTCTCAACACATGGTTAAATCATCCTCTGTTTTCAATGAGCTGGTGAAGAGGCAACATTTTTTCTACATATAATTAGATTAGCCAGGTGTGCCTATTGAAGTGGCCAGTCATCATGAGCGTATCTGTCATTGACCTGAAACTAGCTAATATCACGGGCGTTGAATACCTTTTGTATGTACGTACCGTACTAATTTATTGCTCTCTGTCCGACTAATGGCAAGATTTTGTGAACACTAGAAGGCAGACTTTCACTTTGAGGCACACCGCAAGGATCAAATAATAAACTATGTACAGCACTATTATACTGTAATATAATTATCAATTGGGAAGGAAAATATGTATCATCAACATAACCTCATAACTCCTGTTTTAGTAAGAATGTACAACCCAACAAAAAGTTCTAACAAACAAGAATAATGTTTCTTTATCTGAAAATGACAACATGGTATTTTGGAGGCTAGGACTTGTACTGTAAATGAAACAAGAACATATTGTTGGTGCTGCTTTCGTTACATACTTGATCCTTCTTCTGTAACCATCCCAAGACCTTCCGCTTTGTTTTGCCTCTCGAAAGCATTGAGGTCCAGCACACTACAAAGGAAAGATGAAACATTATCAGCTCATATTAGTATTGCTTCATTTGACTACATTGAAAAAGGGTGGTGGGGTGGGGAGGGGAGCATCGGTGTCTTTGTTACCTGCAAGACATCATTAGTCCAGATAAGCTTTTGAAGAAGCCGACATCTCGCTTCTCTTTCAGGTAGTCCAACATTTTCTGCACAAAACAAGGATGTTAAGATGATGATGGACGTAGCCAGTTAAATCGTTTCTGGTTACCGAGCAGCGTTTACCTGCTGCACCAGAATGTTCCCGCCATTGAGAATCGAGATGCCCAGTTTCAGGGTGAAGGTTACCATAGCATCGAGTCGACCTAATGACCTCACTGTGTCAATCATACTTCATACAGTGGCAAATGTGGTGAGTGTATGAAGGTGGACAGGTACCTTTGCTAGCGCCAATCATCTGCAGGACCATCTCTGCAGCCCCACGGTCGTGCAGTCGAGCCTGCTGGTACAACATCTTTTGCTTCTCCATTTCCTTCTCCTAAAAGGCAAGACATTCAGTGTGACAGAGAGAAAAAAAAAAAACGTCCACTGTTTGCTTCACTCGTACCTCAAATGTTTTCTCTCTCTCATCATTCTCCTCTTCACCTTCAGCACAACTCTGAGAGGAGAAATATGATGTCAAACCGCTACATGGTTGCAAAGTCATTCAGACAATAATGTACCTTTGCCATCATATCTGCGTACGCGATATATAAAGGATCGTCTTCCAAAGAGCTGAAAACAAACAATAGGACATGGTGAAAGGATGTACAGTCACATGATATGCTGTGTCACATGACGTGTGTTCACCTGCACTCCGTGAGAGCATTGTGGCTGAAATGCAGAATGAGCTGGTGAAGCGGATCGGGCTGCTTTCTCACCTCCTCCTCTTCCTCCTCCTCCACTTTGTGATGTATTTTCTGCACAAGTCATGGCCTTCGTTAAGACGGTAGGACCTGACTGTGTTGTGACAGTACCTGATATAGTTTGTACCTTTATACAATAATATTGGATACGCTGGAAACGTGCAGACCAAGCACAAGCATGAATTAACATGCTAACACACACACATGCAGAGGTGACATGCAGCAAAGAATGGCAATGAGCAGGAATGAGCGCTTTATATTTTTGTAGTTCTATTGACATCCAACTATTTATTCAGGAGCACAAAGATTTTACCAGCAGTCTTTTGTAGCAGAAAAAGAATATGCTATTTTTCAACTATTTTACAATAGTAGGGTCATAGCACTTGTATGCAGCGATGGCTGTTTGAAAGTGCTCTATAAATACAGTTGAGTTGAGTTAAAATGTTTTTCCCCTGTGGTTTAAATTTCACATTATGTGAGGAAAAAGCAAAACAAAACTAGAGAGTCTGTTTTCAAAATGTAGGTTAATTTGCACTTCAGTATAATTTAGTTCAGAAAAATACCAGGTGTAAAATTCAAATACCTTCAGAAATTGTATTTGGATGCTGTGGTACTTTGCCGAGGAATACCAAAGGGGGAAAAAAACCCCAATCAGGAACGACTACATTGTTAGCTATTGAACGGAAAGCTACAGTCCAATCATATACCGCCCAAATATAAGATGATCCTGATTATAAGACGACCCCCTCTTTTTCAAGACTCAAGTTTGAAAAAAGACTTTTTGAACACCAAATTCATTTTTATACAGAAAATAATTACAGTACATCTGAAAAAGCATGTTATTTTGCCTCATTCAAATCTTAAATAAATTACATCATAACTTCTCTTCAGCTGCCGGTTATCCTGGCCAATCTTCGACCCACTTTTCTCCAGATTGTCGCTACATTTCTCCATTTTCTGTTATCTCTTCTATTATTTTCTTCTCTTTTCTTTCTTACCGCTATTTTTTAAAT
>CAAKHF010024819.1:27616-50442 GCA_901007745.1 Hippocampus kuda
CACATTCGTAAATGAATGGCTTCTGATTTTTGAAATGCAAATTACATCATAACTTCTCATCAGCTGCCGGTTAACCTGGCCGATCTTCAACCCACTTTTCTCCAGATTGTCGCTACATTTCTCCATTTTGTTATCTATTCTATTATTTTCTTCTCTTTTCCTTCTTACCGCCATTTTTTATTTTTCTTCTTCATTCTACCGCAATTTTTATTTTTATTCTTTGTGACAGGGGTTCACTTTGGCCTGGGGATACAAGTTCAGCATTCGCTTCAATGATATCTGGCGCCATCTAGCGTCCTGAATGGGTATAATGTCTAGACCCCGATTATAAGACGACCCCCACTTTTTCAGTCTTATTTCAATGCAAAAAACACCGTCTTATATTTGGGCCAATACGGTACTTTGCCCATGTGCATTCTATAATCCGAGCATCATAGGGATGGCAAAAGTATGAAAAAGACAGAAAACCAAAATGAGGCAATGTGATTTGGATGCTCTCACAATGGGATGAAACACTGCAGTTGCACAAGAAGACAACTGAGTGGTATTGCTCTGACATCAGCCGTCATGTCATGCTCGCTACACAAACGTGCCACCTGGCTGACAAGTGGGAAAAACACCTTCAAGCATTTACAACAATGTCACTGGTACAACAGAAGGAGGAGAGGCACGTCTCCCCCGGGGCACACGGCCACCATCGCGAAGGCGCCGGGACAGGCTTTTATATCCTGGAACTACTTACTGCAAGATCCTGTACTAGCTTCTCCTCAAAGGAGTACTCCTCTGTTTCTATCCATATTCTCTGATAGGCCAGGAGGAAGAGGTTAATAGAGCGATGCCTAGGGAGGGGGTAAGAGGAAATTAGCCTGGGTTAGATTCAAGCAGAGGAGAGGAGGGAAGCAGGCCCTTCAGAAGAGGTTTCGAATTGTTAGTTAGTTCTGGGTACTGGTACATCCCACTGGTCATAAATACGGTTTCAACCACCATATATTTCAGTAAAGTCAAGCCAAAATGCTTTCAGAGGCAGCACGGTGGGACAAGTGGCGAGCATGCCTGCAACTTGTCAGGCCAGGTTTGAATCGCAGCCTCAGCCTTCCGTGTGGAGTTTGTACATACACTTAGTGCTTGCATGAAATTTCTCATGGGCACTCCCGCTCCCTCTCAATTTCCACAAAACATGAATAGTCGATTAACCCTTTCATGCGCCCTGGAACCTGATAGCATGATAAATTGTCCACTGCAGTAACCGCTGTCCCTCAACGGGTAAATTAGAATTTAAAATGCCCAAGTGAAATTCAATGTTATTTTAAGTTTTTCTTTTTTTTTTATGTGTCATGCAAGGCCAGGGTGTGGCCCACATCTTGTCCAAACTCGGCTAGCAAAGGCCCCATCTCACCCATGACATGAGTGAAGACAAGCGATATCGCACGCTTTATGTCACAAATGTGTCACTAACTGTGAGGAGGGAAATCGGATGAAGAAAATGAAAACCGACGGTAATTGAGTATTGTACCGACACCCTGACACGTCATATGTCTTTCGGCTTGACACCTTACTGCCTTATAAACCAACAGACAGACCAGTGGCGAAACCAGTGGGGGAATTTGAATGAATGAAAGTTAAGGTTTGTGTCGGAAGGGAAGCAAAGGCTCACGACAAGAGGTTGAGCATGATTAGCAACGTGGGTCAATGCTACGTTACCGTCAGCACGGAGAGCAGACTGTCATAGTCTGAGTTCTCATGCATTTTCTCCAACCAAATAAGTTGATAGGCATTCAGGAAGTAATTATTGTTTTTGTCCCTAAGGGAGGCAAGTACAAGACAGTGTGACATTGAGGAAGAATTTCACTGAACTTTGTATTATCCTTTACATGCAGGGACCTCATATTCGGGAGCAGAAGCACGTCTGCATTGGAAACAGAATTTAATAAATGTTTGCTATGCCGGGACATATTTCAATGTCAACAACTGGGAATGAATGGAATACACTGCCTGCAGGCAGGCAGGTTGTCGCAACTGAGCACATATCGAAGGTGGCCACCCTCCTGCTCAAACCCCGTAATTGTTTTCCTCCTACTGTAGCTTGCTTCCTGTAATTGAGTTACAGACCAGCAGGGCATGAAATTGCTAGTGTCCCTTTTTGTATTTCTTGAAAACATCTGCGGGCCAGACATTTTTCCTACAAGGGTGGGGAGGTGGGGGGGGGGGGGTGCACATTAAACACCCGCGAGTAGATTTTTTTCCTCCCAATACCTTGGCAGATTATAAAGTGGAGCCATTCGGAAACACGCAACGACCGCTCTTTTCCGCTGCTTGGATAGCAACTTTTGCCAGACGCATTTCTTGGATCTCAGGGGTTGCTCCACCTGGCAGGAGAAAGAAAAGATTCACGCTAAGACATGCAATAGGCATCACCTCAAGTGTTTGTCATCATGTGAATGTTGTTGAGAACCGAATAATGACGGAGTGAAGGCGGGGTTAGCCATGATATGTTTCTGTATGTCATGATTCTGTTTGTGATCAACAGGTGGCACTGTAGGGCTCTCCCTGCAGCTGCACACCTGTTGGTCGTTACGTAATTATTGCTTTAAAAGGACTCCCAGCACGACCACTCGGTGTCGGGTCATTGTTTGTTTGTTGTAGCTGTCATGTTTGTCTGTTATGTTCTCGATCATGTTTTGGTGACTATTAGTTTTGAGCTTCAGTCATGGTTTTTGTTTGATACTTTGGTTTCGTTTTGTTTTTAGGACTTTGTTTTGGATTTAGTTTTCTCTGTGTTTTATCAATACAACTCGCCAAGTACAATCTGCTCCTCCCTCCTGCCTGCTTTTTGGGGTCCACCACCACCACGCAACGTGACACTGTACAGTGGTGTTCAAATATCCTCCTTATCCAACATACAGCATGTCTCGCCTCATGATTTTAGTTTATTCGTTTTAAAACCCCAAATTGGTGCAGAACCTTCCGCTTTTGCACACTACATTATAACTGCAGTTTACTCTCACTTCTTGTCCAATGTACTTTTTTACTTTCAGTTTCAGTTGAAGTGTCAACAAATTAAACACAAAAAAAAACAATCAACCAAATATGCTTCTATTTATATTTATTGATATACTTTTGTCTTCTACTTTCTCCCTTTCATAATTTTGCTGCTGTAAATTGGGAATTTCTCCATTGTGAGACAAATAAAGGTTTTCATTTCTTTTTTTCAATTTCTTCTTTTTATTTGTATTGTTCACTCATTACGTGGCTGCAATTTCAAAATCACAAAATTGTAACATTTAATGGCATGTTTCCATTGGCCATTGCCCTCCACATCACACACAACTATTTGCTGCCAACACCTCCAGACAATGTGGGGAAAATGCAAATGTTCTACCTGTTCCAAGTTGAAAACGGCAGCAGAGATCCTCTGGATACGGTCCACCACCCTGTCAGGGTCAGGGGGCCCCTCCCCTCGTACCATTATATCTTTGTAAAGGTTTAACTGCCACCTCACAGCGGGGTCTTCCGACTGGGACCGGGTTTCCGAGTAGCATGTCAAAGAGATATAGCAAATGTAATGTAGAATAGACAATATGGAGTAAATATGGGGCTTCCCCTCGCAAGGTGGTCACACCCGTCGATGTGGAGATTGGATTTCACCAAAGTGTAGGAGGCCCAGTGCAATGCAATGGCTATAGTATGCACGCATATTATATACAGTAGTCCATTCTCACCTTTTCTCTGAGGTGAAGATTTTGCCGAATGTGATCTTTGACCTCGTCATCCGTGTCTCTCTGGAAAACCAAATCAAATTTGAGTTTGATCAAAGCCGCGCACTTGTCGAACGAGCGGGTTTTAGTCTGACCAACAGATAGCGCGTCTTAGCCAAGGAGATGAGCTCCTGGTCCCCCGGAGTGCACATGTTGAGGCCGATTGGAAGCATCTTCTTGAGCGCAGCCACGATCAGTGATGTCTGGATGGAGTAGAACTCACCGCGTCTTTTCTTGTGTTTCCGCTCCTGGTCTTGTCCGCCAGACTGAAAAGATACAATATTCAAGACAGAAGTCACCATACAAAATACACAATATATCAGAAATGTATTCCTAAATGCAAAATGCATTTAGGAATGCATTTAAGGAATTATTTTCCCTGTATGTCACCAGTCTTAATCAAATCTTTAAATACCGTTTCATCTTTTTTGTTTGTGTTCTCGAGGTGGGTTAAATTAAAATCAACACACTACTTTTTTCTCAGCTCTGACACAATCTAGGAAAACACACGCTTCACTGAAAAATGATATTTTCCAACTGCTAACCAGAAAAAGAAGTCTCTGTTTAATAAGCAAGAAGTTTGGGCTGGACGGTGGCTGTTTAGGTCCGAAAAAAAAACTCTCAATTTTTCACCTGAATTGAAGCAGTAGACTCTTTGAAAACAAAACAGCACTGTACATACACACCTGGACAAAGTTGCGGCTACCCTGCTGTTAATGAAAGAAAAACCCACAGTGGTTTGAGAAAAAAAAACTTGAATCTGACAAAAGTAATCCGCCTATTTTCAAGCAATACCATCTTTTTTTTTTTTTGTCTTGGCCTGTTTCATTCGTTTATTTTATTTTTTTCAACAACTGTGTTTAACTACAATTTAAAAGCAAGGTCTGATTTTTACTGGTCAGTTTTCTTTTTAAAAATTTTTTTTAGTTAGTTTAGTTTTTCATTTTTTTTTTTTATCATAATTTTTCTTTCATCAACAAAGGAACACAAACATTTCCAGACGTCCACGTGTGTATTCACGCTAACATAAACATACACACACACATAATACATATAATCACAAAGATATACACTTGAGGCAACTATACACCCAAATACAGCACACCACACTCTATCAAACAAAAGCACATTTGCCTACAACGGGTCTGGATATCATTATTTCACCCCCGAAGACAATTAAAACCAAAAACAAAAAAAGGAAATTCACAAGGCCACAACAATCATGAAAGTAGAAGACATAAATAAGATAGGGGACATGATAATAAGACTTCATTATAAATTACAAGGCACAGAGGCACAATGCGCCATTGGTTCTTCAGCTTAAGAGCCAATAAGCTGTCATGTAAACATGCTGCATCACTCTACCTTTTCCTTAAAGGACTGTATGAGACAGAAAGAAAGACAGGAAGGGAGAAAGACAGGCAGATAGCGGATAAGGATGACAGTTAATGGAGGCACACAGTCATCACTTGTGTGCAGTGTTTCGAATAAATCCTTCCAAATCATTCAATGTCAACAAATATACAGAAATATTTGTTTCTGATGGATGAGTGTTAGTTGCATACATACGTAACAGCTCACACACATTTACATACCTCATTTTCCGCACTATAGGGGGCACCTAAACCATTCTATTTTCTCAAAAGCTGACAGTGCGCCTTATAATCCGATGTGCCTTATATACGGATCAATATTCTGATTTCTTGGACGTGGTATTTTAAATTTTCTGTATTGCGCTTTTTGACTGCTGCAGCGGTTGTGAAAGCGCTATCTAAATAAAGCTGTATTGTATTGTATTCCGTTTAGCCTAGCTCAATCTCGTTGATGCATAACGCAACCCCAGCTACTATTGTAGTTGAATCTGTGCGGCTTATAATGCGATGTGCCGTATATATGACACTAGTTTTCAAATAGGCCATTCATTGAAGATGCGCCTTATACTCCGAAGCGCCTTATAGTGTGGAAAATATGGTACTCTTAGAATGTTCTTTGTTGCTGGAATTTCTTCTTTGCGAGGTCAATGGAGAAAATGTTTTGACTTTATTTAGGCTGGGACTCGACAAAAAAAAGGACCTTAGGAAGAGATCAGACTGTTCTGTCATCAATGCATGAGAGAAAAAATGGGGAGAAAAATGACACTCTGGAATATCATATTGAAAGATGTTGGCAATGAACCAGAAACTAAAACTCATTTGATAGAATCACGACATACAGAGGGCAATATGTCATGAATTTATTTTTAATAATGTTCGTGATTATAAATCACAGCTAATCAAGTTCCCGAGATTCACCACCTCAAGATTAAATATCGAAATTTGGTTTTGCTATGATGCATAAAATGTCATTTTTACTTTCTGAATTGAACAACTACAAAATGAATTTGTTTACCATATTGCAATTTATTGAGATGCGCCTGTGGTATATGGCTGTTTGTATTCTAGTTGCTGACCTACAAAGTCCTTCCCCACATGATTAAATGCGATAACTAATCCTATGTTATACCAGTGTATAGTGCATAATTGATAAACCAACCTTTGACATCTTAGTTTTATTGTCTCCAGTCAAGAAGGAAAGGTTGTTTATTTCATTCTGGACCACAAAGTTCTGCTCCTCTCGTTTGAAATGCTGTGAAAAATTAAAGACCATTCAAAAGTGACGAATCTACGGATAAATCCAGTCGCTCCTGTGTAGATCTTACATGTGATTTGCACCAAAGAATAAAAATTTCAGCAACCATCTTGAAGAGCTCATTTGAGTCAGCATCTGGTTCTTTCAGCCATCGGGACCTGCAGCAGAGGGACATTTGACTCTGATCGTGTCTACCTGAAGAGCTCCATCGTCATGAACTAACCTGTTGTTGTCCACGTAACGTATGAGCATGGGGTAAAAGGCATAAAGGTCCCTGCAAAGTACAGCAAACTCATCCAGGATGAGTAGTTCGGCCTCCTGTGTGTCTCCCTTGCTGTCTGCCTTCAGCAGCTCCTCCTCGGCCACGACTTTCACCGTCTTCTTCTTTAGCTTCTCCAGCGTAGGCAGGAAGTGGCTCTTTAGTAGAGCAGTGCGAGCTTTGCTGATAATGGGCTGCACATACACTGGACAAAAAGCAAAAAAGTCTAGCACACCACAATATGTATTTGAGAAGCATGTACAGTATTGTGTTAATGGTAATTTATGTGTGCAATTATTTCCCCTCATGCAATTATTTTACGCTTTGGCCGCAATGGAAAAATACGGAACATGACAATATTGTGATGATTACACATTCTTAAATATTTCTAAATAGTGAGGCTATGCGGTTCAGAAAACGGATGGATGTTAAACGATGTGCTAGAGAAAAAACAAGGACAGATTCGGAACCAGCGCACAATAAATAAATACATTTTGAAAAGTTTACTTGCATCTCTGATTAAACGTGCGCAGTAAAAAATGTTTTGACTGGTGTAATTTATTTCTTTGGCTGAATTAAAATACTATCCTTGTTGAAGCTTGAAAGGTGTGCTGTTCTGTTCATATGCAAATGTCATATGAATAAAAAAGAAAATTGATAATCGAGAACGCAATCACTAAATTGCTGATAAATTTTCTCCGACATTGTGCTTGGTCCTTTGAAATGGTTTAATTGTGTTCAAGTTCTCCAACCATCGCAAGATCCCGTCTATGAGAGTCATTATGGCTCAATGCATTGCACCCACCTGCGATCCTTTTCATCCATGAGGCCTCATCAATGCCCAGGTTGTTGTTCAGGATTTTCAGGATGTTGCCCAGAATGAGGCTTAGGTGCTCTGAGGTGATGGTGGAACAGCACATGCTGCTGCCACCAGCCGGCTGGTTCTCAGGCCCCCTCTCCCACCAGTAGGACAGGTAGTTACAAAGCATGGGCAAGACCACCTCAATCACATGGGGCATCTCGGTGTACCGCGCTCCAGATTCCGCCATGTCGTCGATGTCCTTTATGAGCCCGTCGAGCCGGGGCATTCCGGGACACATTTGTTCAACGGAATCCGGAATGCCGAGGACTAAAGATACCAGTGTGGATTAGATATTAAAGCGTCATGCTTTGAAATGGATTTTATTTAGAATAACTCCAGACTCGGTACAATTTGTGACTTACTGGCTCTTTCACGGCCACTCTTGGTGGTAAAGACTGAGAAGGGGTTGTACATGTTGAGCGTCGGTTCCAGGAAAGCCACCGGCATGGCCCCCGCCAAGGTGGCCAGACACTGACCGAGAGCTGGCAGCTGTCTGTGGGGACACAGAGAAACTCCGTGTCGGTCAAGGCATGGATTTACAATTACTGAACTTCAGCATTCATCACAATGAATCATGTGGATACCTTTCTACGTAGATGTTTTTCCCGGTCCCGAGAGCATAGAGGCTGGTCAGGATCCGATAGCAGGACACTTGGACATCATCCACTGGAACAGGAATGAAAACGGTATTATATTGTATTCCCTTTAGCATAGCTCCATCTAGTGGATGCATAACGCAACCCCAGCCACTATTGTAGCTTGAATCTGTGAGCTTTATAATGCGGTGCGCCGTACATATGAAACCAGTTTTCAAATAGGCCATTCATTGAAGATGAGCCTTATACTCCGAAGCGCCTTATAGTGCGGAAAATACGGTAATCTTAGAATGTTCTTTGTTGCTGGAATTCCTTCTTTGCAAGGCAAATGGAGATAATGTTTTGACTTTGTTTAGAAGAAAACTGCTATGTTCTGCTCAGCTTTGTTTTTGTTTTTGTTTCAGCAC
This sequence comes from Hippocampus kuda, assembly GCA_901007745.1. NCBI lineage: Eukaryota > Metazoa > Chordata > Actinopteri > Syngnathiformes > Syngnathidae > Hippocampus > Hippocampus kuda. The sequence goes on from CAAKHF010024819.1 coordinate 36,124, forward strand.
CAGCAGGAGTGTTGGGCGTGACCCTACAGCGGTGCACCTGCGTCTCGTCATGCAATCAAGATTCTTTGTATTTAAGGACTCTCTCTGACTTCTGTTTCTGTTTGTCGGATTCTTGACCTTGTTCGCTGTTCATGCCCAAGTGCCATTATTTAGACCTCATGCTCGCGCTCATACTTGCTTTTGTCTTGATACATTTTGGTTTCATAAGTGTCTTTTTTGTTATTTTTGACTAGTTCGATGTTCCTATGTTTGGACTCTTGTTATTTCGTTTTGTGGATTTTTGGTTTCCAATTTTTCCTTGCCAGTTGCAGGCGTCTTTTTGTTGGTCTCAATTGGTATTCCTGGCTGTTTATCGCCAGTGATTTGTGTGTATACTTTGTCGGTCTCTTATTTTTCTTGAAATATTTTTGTATCGCTATTTATCTGAGTCTGCCTTTTGGGGACCCACTATCCAACAGGTCTTTGAACAGAGCTTGTCAAGTCGAACTGAACCATGTTGCAAATGATGATTTGTCATTTATTGAACATGTCCGAACAATTCCTGCGTAGTTGGGTGTGGTGAAAATCTTTTCAGATGTTACAGTTCAAGCTTTTCTTCAAATAAATTTTTGGCGAAGACGTTCGATTGGTTCAATTTGAATTTTAGACAATGGAGATTTAAGTGACCTCAAATGTCGCATCGCTGCCCTTCAGTATTTGAGAAACACTATCAGTCTAAAAACAGCTTTTCTGTGGCCACGTCCACTTTTCACAAACGAAAAAAGTATCTCGCTATTTTAAAATCATCTGCAAATCCACAAACTCAGTTGACATTTTCATCTCACTGCAATTTAGGTGTCCAATTTAGTGCTACCTTCTTACTTATCTGACTGCACTGTCAAATGGTTGGCTTTTCAGTCCTTGTTGATGCATCGCTGAACAAAAATAGATTTCAAAAATTGTAGCTCAGTATGTTTTTGATTCTCTTTTAGTTTATTCACAGCTAGACATTGAATATACTGCAACAAAAAAAATGTTGAATTTACTCACTTTTATTCCTTTAAGTCGTTCCACGAAATAGTCATCTGGAGCCAGATTGATCGACTCAAAAGATTTATCTGGATCCAGATGATTTTATTGACAATATCTACTAATATATAGCATACTACAGTACAGTTTCCCACGAATCATTTCTCAAAATGTAACCAGCATCCCATTTCCCTGCATATTAACTTGTGCTTGATAATGTATCAGCTATGGGAACTTACAAAGCAGGTCTATCCCAAAGTGATGTTGCGTGATGTGTTCAAACAGAGCGGTAAGGATGGGGAGCAGAGCCACCGTGGTGTAGTTGATGTTCTGCGACACGCCTTTCATCTGCGAGCGCGAATGAGTGAACTTCCCCAGTTTGAGGTTCTCAAACGTCCTCTCCAGGTCCTCAGCGGCATTCTCAAAGAAGGTCCTGAGGCCGACCCTCACCATTTCAGAGCCTGACTTCATCACTGTTCTGCCATAGTGAAAAAAAAAAAAAATTCACCACTCGGTATATTGAGTAATAAACAACTACATGACTCTTGCCATATAAAGTACAGCACTTCCCGGTATGAACGTTCATGAAATACGAGTCATCCAGCTCACTGCCTCTTGCGCGGAAACAATCGAGATTTATTCAATAAATGACAAAAATATTTACGATAACCCTTTCAGGGACAGCGGTTACTACAGTGGACAACTCATCATGTTATCAGGTTACCGGGTGCATGAAAAGTTTAAATCCAAGGTGACTTTGCTGATGTCCAAGTACAGAAAGAATATATGCAAAGCATTAATATGATTTCTTTGTCTATTTTTAGCATTTCATAATTCATAACATAGTTAAATGAATAACAAGGGCTTGATGTGTCCCAGTAGAAAGTAGAAATGAAAGGTGAGACGCAATATGGCCTTCGTTACGTCTGAGCTGCATTAACAAGCAGCATATTGTAAGCCTTGGGCATCAAATGCTGCATGCAACTTCTTTGCTGAAATGCCAAAGGATTGCTCTTTGTTAATACCAATGCCTCCCACAAGACACTCCAGCAATAATATTTCATGACAACTAGGTATGTTTCAATGAAGATACAACAAATATTAGAAGATACAAATGATTTAAAGCCATAGTCGTTGTACACCAGAAAAGTGAGAAAATCCTTTTCATGTTTTCAGAGTGCCTTTGTTTATACTAATAATAATAATAATAATACATTTTATTTGAAAGCGCTTTTCATCACACTCAAAGACACTTTACAAGAGCTAAAACACAAGATAAAAATGTGCACTTAAAACAAACATACAGTAATACTACTCTATCCATCAATTTTCTGATCCACTTATCCTCACGAGGGTCACGGGCATGCTGGAGCCTATCCCCGGCTGTCTTCAGGCAGTAGGCGGGGGACACCCTAAACTGGCTGCCGGCCAATCGCAGGGCATACCTTTCGCGCTCACACTTAGGGACAATTTAGAGTGTTCCATTAACCTGCCATGCAAGTTTTTGGAATGTGCAAGGAAACCCAGAGAAAACCCACGCAAGCACGGGTAGAATTCCACACAGGAAGGCCAGAGCCGTAATCAGATTCTGTACTTCTGTACTTTGAGGAGGACATGCTGACCAGTCAACTACCGCGCCGCTCGTCATACTACTTATATTATATGCTGTCATGTCTACACACACCTGGTATCCAGTGTGTGTGCCAGGATGTGCAAACAGCTCACCATCGTGGTCGAGTCACTTCCTAGGAGATAGCGAGCATGCAGAAGGAATCATCAGCATGAGAAAAAAAGAAATAAAACGATGACATATTTTCACACAAAATGACACATTTGTATGCAAAAACATAAACAATAAATTGTGTAACATTTGTGTCCCAAAATTCAGCATTTCTGCTGAAGGGAAAATAGTCTAGTTTTATTGTCATATGGTGCTTAACATTTTGTATGGTGTGTGATTTCCACTTGCTTTGACGTGTGCCACTAGAGGCAACTCAAAGATTACAAAGTTCTGCGGCACACTGATGAGGGGATGTACATTAAAAAACACACACACACACAAATATGATAATAATATTGAAATAAAATTGGTTGTTTTCATTTGAAAAGACTACCACTACTCCGATCAGAATACCTGTATATCTTTGGATGTTGTTGCTTTCCAGTGACAAATATGTTTACAATGTATTCATTCGTTTATGATTGTTTTAGATAGGAATGGAATTCATATTTTTTTAGTGTCTCTACCTAAAGTATTATGAGAAAGAGAAGGTTTTGTTTCATTAATAAGCTTAAAAGATTGCCATCATTTAAAATGCTTTAATTTCAATTGAGAAGTCCTGATTTGCGCGCACACACACACACACACACACACACACACACACACACACACACACACACACACACACACACATGAATGGAGACATACAATTTACACAGAGAAGGAAGCAGCTTACCAAAGAGAGAGATCCTATGTCTGACAAGAGCTGCCAATTTACAAAACAAGCTGGAAATGTGAAAGTTAGAAAAGGGAAGAAATTGAAAAAGGTACAATGAGTCAACAGCCAAAGGAAAGACTAACAATCAATTTTGTTGTCATGCAGTGAGTGCTCCTCTCATGCTGTGCACAAGAGTAGTGTGCGCGTGCAGGGCAATGTAGAGTGACCTGGTGACCATTTCTTTCTCCTTGTTCGAGGCGTAGCCGCTGCTGCTCAGGTTCTGATTGGGTGATGACAGGAAGTAGAGCGAGTGATTCTTGAAGTATTGGTCAATGAGTGGAAGAAGAACCTGGTGATGCACAACAAAGGTGACAGGTTTACATATCACAGATATGTATACATCGTATATGAGCGCATCGCAATCTTACTTTGGCAAAAAACTTGATTTCTTGCTCATGCGGTGACCTGTCCGTTTTGCCACTGGCAGCCATGGCCTCTGGATCAAATCAGTATTTGCATTAGAACTGAATCAAACATTGGCACGGTTCTAGTCGTGACATAATCATGATCATACCGAGGTGAGAGATGAACTCCTGGGCGGAGTCAACATACTTGAGCAGCTTCTTCAAGAACCTGTACGCAAACCTTTTCTCCATTGAGGAGGAGTCCTGCTCCAAGTCCCTCAGACCTCTGCAACACAATTCATTACATAATTTCCCCGCCTAACAGTTCCTCGGGGAACGCACATTAGTCCCGTTTGTGTCTACCTCGTGATGCTGTAGCCGCTGATTTGCAGGAAGCGGAAGAGATCCTGAGCCTTCTCTCGATCACGAGCCTTCTCTTTCGCTGTCAGCGTCTCATAGGGCACCAGCAAAGGGTGCGTACCGCCGACTAAAAGCACAGTGTCCGATCAACCATGATCAAGAGGGCGTGCAAGAGGGAAGATGCTTAAATGGAATGGAGGCAAAAAAAAAATATTGTGCCTGGACAATGACCAAAGCATTCCACCATGTGTTTCTAGATAGGTGACATGTTCATCTTGTCTGTTTCTTTTCTCTTGTGTCTATCTCATGTAAAAAAAAAAAAGCCCTCAAGAGGTTTTACTTCTTTACCAATGACCCTTCACATAAGGCAAAAAACATCCCTCACCATCGCTGCCTCTCACACTATCCAACTGCCCTGTGCCAACGGTCGAGACCTTCAAGTTCCTGGGAATCACAGTCTCTCAAGACATCCAGTGGCAGGTCAACATTTAATTCAACTTGAAAAAGGCCCAGTAGAGGATGTACTTCCTGAGGCTGCTTGAGGAAGCACGGCCTGCTGAGGCAGTTCGACATAGCAGTCATCGAATCAGTCCTGTGTTCCTCCATTACGGTTTGGTTTGAGGCTGACACAAAAAAAAAAAAAGATAAAATGCTACTGCAACGGACAGTTAGGATTGCGGAAATAAAAATAATAATAATTGGCACCGCTCTACCCACTCTCGAGGACTTGCATGGCGCAAGAACCAAGACAAAGGCATGGGAAATCCGACTGGACCCACAGTACCCTGCCCACCACCTTTTCCAGCTATTACCCTAAGGCAAGCACAACCGATCCATGCGCACCAAAACCAGTAGCCATTCAAACAGCTTCTTGTCTAGCTACCCACGCCCTAAACAGTAACTCAAATCTAGAGTGGCTCTTTGCATTTTTGCACACCCCTGTGGAACACTATTGCCTATTGATTATTGATCATCGTAGCTCCACTCTCTACATAGTTGAACAATTGTCATTGATCAATATCGTAAAGTACCAGACACTTTAAATTGCTCAAGGACTTTCTGTATAATTGCACACCTAAAGTTGTACTACAATTACTACTACTGGCCGTTTAAAAAAAAACGATTATCTGCACCAACTGCACAACCGTCATAGTATTGAACTACTGCACAATGGTACCTATACATTACGGAAAGTTTTTCGATACTTGTATGTCATGTCTTTGTTTATCGTAGTTGCTTGTTATTGCAATACTAGTGTAGCCTGTACTACTGGAGACAAATTCATTGTGTGTGATGATTGATTCTGATTCTGAAAAAAAACCTGCTGAACTAGGCTGATGCTAACTAAGCACCTCAGACAGTTATGGACCTACTATACTTTAATAACTTGGAGACCTTGACACAAACCATGATGCCAAAATTATTTGTATGCATGGGACTAGCAAGGATTTTTGAGCTACTGTAATTTGAGACATACAATGAAAAGAAACAATAGATCATATCACTTGCACTTTGGCAAGATTAAAAAAACAAACGAGCAGGTAGAGTTCCGTTCATTCGACAGTGACATCTGAATGCATGTGTATGTGTAACCAGTCAGCAGAATGGTGCGCAACAGTTCTACGTCACCTCTACTTCCAAGGTCACTCTTTTTCCTTTTGGCCCAGATGTTATGGTAATTTTCAGCCACCACCTCCACCATCCCCTTGGACCAAAGACAAAAGAGAAGGAAATGTGGGTCTCAATACTGCTTCAATAAATTGGGTGTATGTGTGTTGTAATCTTTTGTTTGTCTTTTGCTCTTTGATAGAAAAAAAAGGAATAAAACTATCATTTGTTCACTCACTTGTAGCTCTCTGGAAAGGATCACGTTGCTTGTATCTATTGGGCCGGGATTAAAGCCATTTGCCTAAAAATGTTAAAAGAATGTGGAGTCAGTTGGTGAAATTATTCTATTGGTGTATTAAATCTATTTATAATATGTAAAAAAAAATTTCCATCACACCTGTGAGGCCGGAGAGATTTTTCGTAGCTTTTCATTGTCCCTATGGTGAGACATGCTCTCTCCATCTCTGGCCCGGTCAACACTCCAGCCCATTGCCAGCATGCTCTTCAATGACTCCCTGATTGGCCACCTGTGAATCTCTTTTTCCTTGACATCAAGAGGTAACACAATGAAAGAAGCGAGGATCACCTTTGTTTGATTCACATACGGCTTCATCCTAAATCTGACGTTTCCTACCTTCTCTGTCAGAGCTTTGTATGTCCTGAGCTGTGGGTGAATTCTAGCCTTCTCATCCACACAGTCTCCGTATTTCCACCCAAGCAGCACCTGGAGATCAATCGGAGCGGATTGTGATGGATAACGCAGCTTCTCTATTGTTCTCTAATATCCTCCGCACAACGATACTTTTGGATTTTGTTCTACTTGGCTGTTTATTGCTTTGCTCAGTTACAACAATGAATCATGTGGTGCAGCTGTGAATATTAAACAATGGTGGGAATTGCTCCTCTGTACATAAAGAAGCTGCCTTGTTGTCATGAGAATAAAGGGGCTCACAAAAGTCCTTTTTCTACAACCACGAATTTATTGCTGCATAGTTTATTGCAGTATGGATTAATTTGTTGTGGGATTTTTTTTTTCTCAAGTGTTGTGCTGACGAAAAGTAGCTTGAGGATGGTCGCTATGGCCTTACCTTCTCTGCTGACCATTTCTCATGAGAATGTTCTGCATACTTGTTAACAAAGTGCTCAAGCTTCTCCGGGAGGGAAACGCTTAAAAAAAAAAATGACAGAAGTCTCTTTATTTCTATTCCTTTAGGACCACAAAAGTGTGTAAACGAGCATGATACAATGTAGCTCTAGTGTGGCTTACTTCACAGTTGTGATAGGTTTGGGTTCAAAGTTGCCTTGAGAATTTACAGAAACAGGCTTGTCCTCTGTTCCCCCAACAGGGGCATCGACATAGTCAGGCGGCAAGGCTCCGGCGATGGCGCTGAGGCACGGCATCGCCATCTTGAACAGCTCTGGGTCATATTTCTGCTCAAAAGGAAGAAGAAAGCTTTGCCTAATTGAAGCATTGTCATTCATTACTTGCTCATCAGAGCTGGGAGGCGAATGAAGTAATGACAAGACAAAGAGGAAGCTGTAGAACAGACGTTAACGATGAATTATGTTAAGAGCTGAAGCGCTCGCATGCTTCAGACTCTGGATCAATATCATCCATTCGGATATTGATGTTTTTTTAGGCTGGCGCTCGGCAGAGGCTCTTTTCGCTGGCATGCCTCTTGATAAGTGTGCTGAGTCCAGGGATTTGCGATATCTCAAGATGTCTTCTGCACACATGCGTGTTCATTTAAATAATAGATCACGTGCACGGTCAAGACATTTCACCAAGCACATTTAAATGTCTTTAGCTCCCAAGGACAAATTGGGTTTTTTTTTTTTGCTTGCCAGCTCTGCCAGAGAGATGTTTTCATCCGTCAGATTTAGTTTTGCCTGTTGCTTGTGTACAACTGAGCTCGTTGACAGTTTTTGACACGAGAACTTGATTTTTAACAAGGATATATATATATATATATATATATATATATATATATATATATATATATATATATATGTTTTAATTTCATGACCATTTATAATATGAGACTACTGACAAAAATAAACATCAAAACTTCCAAAAAAAACAAATTATACCTCTGTTCAATCCGACGCAATTCAGATGAAATTTGCTCTATGCATGCAAAGTCATAGACTGCACATATTTGTCATTCGTCTGTACACCACTGCAAATGGTCATGAAGATCCCTAAGGCCACTGTAATGAATGTGCTAGTTTTAATTTGAGAAAATCTTCTTGAGTCTGAGTCCCAAGACTCCCTTTAGAATATTTTAGCTCCTTATAGTTCTTAAGATCCCAGCTGCTCACTCACTCTGATCACATATTAGTTCTCGGTCCTGCTCGTGATTCTTTTTGATAGGGCTTCTATCTTTGTCCCAATTTGCATGTATAGGAGGAGGTAGTGTAATTATGACTCCCGCCGCAATCCTTGGCGGCGATTTGGCCCTCTCACCGCATGTTTAGCAGGAGGCTTTTTCATTTGACATATCACATCAAAACAGAAGCAGCAGGGAACAGCGGGAAGCTAAAAGCAACCTGGAACCTTGCCCAGCAATAAAATCTGTATTTTGAAACGTACATGTAAACCGTACAAGTTATGTGTAATTCATATTGTTTTGTTTGTTTGTGTACATCACAGTAATGTCTTTGTCAGGAACAAGAGAAAATAATTTATGTATGTCTACTTTTAACAGACCATCCATGTCCTCATTAGTGTCAAGGATGAACTGGAGTCGACTTTGATGCTGACTTTTGTCCAGAGATGGGTATATGCCAGACTGGTCGTTAGCCAATGTAGACCAAAAAATAAATATAAAATAAAATATTCAGATGTATGGACAATTTAGAATCTCCAATGAACTTAACATCTATGTTTTTGGAATGCGGGAGAGATCTGGGTACCCGGAGAAAATTCGACGCAACCACAAGGGGAACGAGCAAACCCCAAACATGAAAGCTGCAGCCGAGATTCAAATCGAGAACCTCAAAACTGGAAGGTAGACATGCCTGTGTATGTTTTATGTTTTGGAATGTTTAAGTAGACCTGCAAAATAAACGTGCCCGCCCCCCATACAAATGTGTTTCTATGAAAAATTGCTATGAATTATTGTACACCGAGCACAAAATATTTATGATTTTTTTGCCTGTTACCGATTCATATTTGGATCACATGTATTAGCTGCACATTTTTTCAATTTTAGAGCTTCAATCTTCTCACTGCAGCTTGTCCGGTTAGCCGTCTCTGCAGCGTGCCATCCTTTTCCATCGAAATATATCTTCTGCATCCTTCTCTCAAACACCAACTGTCCCCATATTTTCTTCACGATATCCATTAATCTATCTTTTAATAATAGATTCATCTGGCAAGTCTTCATGGGGAACTGTTGTTGTTTTTGTTGTTGTTGTTGGCTTGGTGGATAGTGTAGATGTAAATGGACATGATGCCTCACCCTCTGGGACAACGACTCAAACACTCCCCAGAAAATCTTCTTGGTGAGCTGGAGTTCATCCTCAAGCGCTGTGCCGTAGCTGCCCCAGCCTGATGGAAGGCAGTAGTACTTCCAGTTCTGCTCGTAGTGATTGGTTAGCAGCTGGAGGACAAACGGGGATAAAAGGTCACTTTATATGAAGACTGAAAAGGTGTTACAAATTACCGTATGCACCTCATTCTTTGAGAACGCTGACAATAAGCACGGAGGTTTTGGAAATGCAGAAAAGCACCACCTCGGGCTCGGCACAAATTCATTCTGGATGTGTCTACGTAAAAGTGTTTCCCCTATTTCACAGGCAGGTCACATCTGAAAACTTTTTTTTTCCTGGCACTCAGATGGAAGAAGTGGCTGAGCAGAGCCAACAAAACTGTAATCACAAAATCTACTGCTTTATCCACATGTTTTTCCTCCCTTGCTTCCCACCTCTTCCTCACTTTAAGTTTAGCACAGAGGTGTACCACCAAGCGAGTGAGACACTGGGGAATAAAACTGGTATCTTAAGTCATACAACACAATGTAAGACTGTAGGTGACCAGAGTACCAAAGAGAGGTCTGATAATGAGGCAGGGTTTTGAAGTACGCAGAAAAGGCAATAGGGGGGAATATGATGAGAGATTTAAACAAAACAAGAAACAGAAGTAAAGAATATGTTGGCCACCCTCAGAGGCATCTTGCAGTATTCAGTCAGCATGGGTACATCAAAGACGAGGCGGTGCAGAAGCTGCTGCAGCATTGAAGGCCGAAGGTGCCTGGAGAAAAAGGCGAGAAAGAGATAAGAGCACCCTCCCTGAGTTGCTTTAACCCTTTCAGGGACAGCGGTTACTACAGTGGACAGTTTGTCGAGTTGTCAGGTTGCAGGGTGCATGAAAGGGTTAAACTACCGTCACTGACTTGAGAGACAAGCCAGATCCGATTTATTGTTAATCTCAACCTCCGTCGACACAGATACATTTGCTTTTTGTGATCTCCTCACTTGCAGACAGCCAGCAGGCACTCCTCTATGGCGTCTCTCTGGGCCTTGGTGAGGGAGCGGCCCTTGGAGAGGCGGTAGATGGTGTGCAGGGTGGAATCAATGAGCGTGGCATGGTGTTCGGTGCCGGCAAAGAGGGGTGCGCAGCGAGTGAGGAGAGGGAGAATGGCTGAGCCGATATAACGGTTCATGGCCAACGCTGTCTCGGTGGTGCACAGACCCTCCTGGGGACAGTGGGGGTAAAATTAGATCTCGATAGCTCATGAATACTTGGGACGACAAGACTTCAGTGGCAAGATACAGAGTCCAACTAAACGGCATAATTTTTCTACTTTATTTCAAATACAGATTTTGCTTGCACCTTTGCCAAAGCTTTTGTGAAATATGACATTATAAATACAAATAATTACCGGTAACATGAAATGAGAATTACAACTGGTCACAATAATAAACTTAATTAACCTAAATTTAAAGTACCTATTTATTTTTTGAGCTACAAAATAAATGTTAAAATTGCTAGAAGGACGCTCTACTTACTGTATCAAGAGAATTTGCCGCCCTCAGGTCAGGAAGAAAGCCAACTTCAAGAAGGTGAAGAAGAAAGCTCTGGTCCTCAATACCATACACTCGGTCCAGGAACAGCACCATGGGGGCCTTGTGGTCCGGACAAAAGCAGGCTGACATATCAGGTTCTGTCACAGAGCCATCTGAGACACAACAAAAGGAATATGGATCTCATTTGGATTTAAGATCCCTGAAAACTTGCTTGGATGCACATTATACAAATGAAAGTACTGTCCTGGATTACACTTAACAAGAAATGAAAATGTGTCATGCGGAAAATGTAAACTACTCCAAAAAATTGGAGTCATGGAATTGCCCAAAATTTCTAGGTAACAATTGAGATTCAAGGGTAAAGATTTGAATGTTGACGAAATAAGAGCCTCAATACTTTGGTCACTATTGGATCTTTGTTTATTCAGCAGATGAGACTTTTCTGTCTTCTACAACGGTCTGCTGACAGAGCTCACAGCTGCATCAGAGGCATATCTTGCCCTGCTTATGCAGATCAATCAATAGAGCAAGACAGCTCAGTGTAGAAGCGATCTGGCTTACTCAGAGCTGTGGGAGTGCACAGGAAAGCGCTTGGCTGATTAAAAAGGCATGAGCAGTAAAATGAAATCAATAACCTTCTGCCCTGCTCTAAATGTCCAAGCTTTTGTAACCATTGTTATACGAGACACCCTGTTGTAATATGCAAATATAATTAATACTGTTTAATATCATACAACCTGTCACTAGAGTGGTACATTTGACGTTTGACAGCTTGTGAACTACATGGAATGATTGTTGCTTTTGTGCTAAACACTCGGTACATTATTTTGGTCGACTCGTGTTTCCATACCAGGCCAAGTCTAGTTTATCATGTTTGTGAATTTGGGAGACTGCGCTGCACGTCACTGGGTGTTCTGGGGGCCGAGGGCAATTTCTAGTGCACGTCCACCGGCGCATCTGCAAATTTAGTGACAAATGTAGACTCTGTAAAACCATGCCTAACTTGTGGTGCGATTTGGATGTATTTTATTGAGGTGCAGGCAGACAGATTTGGCGCTCTGCGGACATGCGTAGTGAATGTTATCGCATTTCATTGATAAAAATGACAACTGCTTAGGACAATCCTTCCGAATCATTGTCTCAATCAATTCATTGAATGAATTATAATCATTATCAGCTCAACAATATTTTAATAGCACATGTGTCAGTAATGGAGTGGAGGGGTGTAACACATGGACGCACAGTCGTGGGTGCAAGGCGTTCTCCTATTGCTCACATGCACGGCCAACTACATCATCCGCAAGTGTAGATCTTGCAGTTTATCTGCCAATGTCATGCACGGACCAGTGCGAGTCTATTTCTATTTCCAGTTTCCACAATGTCAAGTATGATATACTTGTGCATACTGTGTGCTGACTGCCTTGATTGTAATGCAAATGATGTTGCTGCTACAATTCGCCATGAATAGGCTACTTACACCCCACAACAGCGCATCCCAGTTCTAGCTTTGCAAAGTCTAGCAAAATAGCAAAAGAAAGAAAACTTCACCCTTGCGCACACTTTGACTGCGCTTTGAGTTAGACTTGCACTGGGAACGGAAATTGGGCCCTTGGACTGGCTATAGAGTGAAGACTATACCTTTATTAATGATCGGTGTTTTGAGAGGTATGCTGATGATTCCCACCAGGTCCTCAGTGGGCACCAGGGAGCGCAAAATGGCACGGATACGAAGAGCTTCACCTTTCCCTTTGTTGATAAGCTGTAGACAGCAAATGAACAAGTATTTAAATGCAAAGAAACAAAAAGAAAACATAAATATAGTTTGTAGCGACCGCACATGCATCTCTGGGGCACAACGTCCCAACAAGTCAATGAGAGCCGAGTAGAAGGACATGATGGCATTGCCCATGTGGACCACTTCGTCTTCATTGTCACCATCAGTGGATCTACAGGTTGGGAGTGAACACAAACAAAAAAAAATATTTTCTTTCTGACATTAACTAAAATGGGAAACATATGGAAGGGAAAAGGGATGAGCAGCTAATCTAATGGCCAAGTACTGCGGGTTGATTCACAAAATTTTGCTTGATCTGTTGGACTCACACATCACAGCTGACTCCCTGCACTGAACCAGGCAGATCCAAAGCCGGTGTCTCGGAGATCTTGATGGCTTCTTTCATGGCCGCCAACAGTCCATTCCCTCCCTCCCCTCTCAGTGCAGGTCCAAAACACTCCGGACGACGGATGAGTAACTTGACCACGACACTGGAGTTCTCCTCCACACTTTCACCTACAACACAATTGAGTCATTCAAGCATCAGAACACATGCACTCATCTCCACTCTGCAGTGTCTGCTATCAACAACAGTCGTACCATTGACAAAGACGGCAAAGCGCAAGAAGGAGAGGTAACGTTCTCCCTCAATGGGGTTCCAGCCAATATCTGGATAACCTTTGGCCAGAAGCATCGGACAACTCTGGAGACCGCAGCCCGCCAAGTAGGTCACCACCTGCAGGTGGAGAGAAAACATAACCTAACATAATGGTAACTGGATTTCAACCACATACCTTCATTGGGTTTGGTTTCAGAGAAGCCATGTATTCTGCACAATGCCCTTTTAAGTGACATTTCTTTGTTTTCTGCTTTGTTATGCAAATTGGAGCATCTGTCGACCTTTTTATACCACAACAGTTTGACTGAGCCAGTGATCCCTGCTATGTGGAGAAAAGGATGCGCTTGACCATCCCGCAGGCAGTCAGTCAGTCAGCCAGCCAGAAAGGACCCGACTCCAGGATCCGTGCCATGTGGCTCTACCCACCTCTTACCCAATGATTGTCACCAGGTTCCAAGATGTGGCCCTTGTGTGGTGATGGCGAGCATCAAAATCTTTGCAATTTCCAAAGAGTTCTACCTTGTCTAGATCAGGTTCTTCCAGTGCGAGGGCCAGACCGTTGTTGTCCATAACCGAGGAAGCAGCCACATCGAGAGGAGTGGAGCCCCTCATAGATGGTGAAGCTGCAACACAAAATATACTGTACACTTCAGACATAAGCATTCTCCCATTGTTCAGTTGCATTCGCGGTTGAACGATTACATGTAATGACATGTAGTGGGAGGAGTCAAACAAGAATATCGAATTTGCAATGTTTCTCTATTCAAACAATAGTGTAATAGCGCAGTGTGTAAATGTAGCATGTCAACAGAATTCAAATTGCACCAACCGAGGCCCACGCTGCTATTTTCCAGGAGGTAACTTAGGTGGTCAAACATTGCTTTCTGGTTCTGACGACTGATGCGGCAAAAGTAACACAGGAAGCGACAACAGCTTGCCACCATCTTGGGGAAGGCTATTTCCTGCAGGGTGAAAAATACAACATGAAGCCAAATTGCAATAGTCTGGAAATGTGTGTGTGTGTGTGTGTGTGTGTGTCATGGACTGATTCGCTATCGCTAACAGCTAATCAGTGAT
>CAAKHF010024819.1:56864-69251 GCA_901007745.1 Hippocampus kuda
CGAGTACACCCATGGTCAGCAAAGTGCTGATGAGCTTCAGGATTGGCACAAACTGGTACTCCACACCTCCTCCGACAGGATCACGGATATAGTGGCCACCACCTTGGACCGCCTCTGTCAACATTGAAATGGATTTTTCTTTTAATGCATCCAGCGGGATCTGCGGACTGTAGAGGTGATGCTCCCGTTTGGTGTTGATGAAGCAGGGAGGAGCGAAATTGAGGCGGGGTTTGAGCGAAGTACTCAGTCCCACCCCTGGTGGCGAGTGCTTTTTAGAAGCGTTGGAGAAAAGACGGATGGAACGCGTCTCCGCTGTGACCGGGATGATGAATTCATCTTTCATCATGAGTCGAGCACCTTTGGCGGTCTCCAGGTGGATGCTGATGAGAAGATTGTAAAAACCCTCTCGTAACATGCCCGACAGGTACTGGTTGTCAATGGTGTATAAGAGCTGGGATTGGTCCAGGTGACTGCAGAGGGCGTGGGCCACACGCGTATTGCCCAGAGCGCAGAGGGCGCAGTAGAGTTTTAAGGTGTGGTAGTGGAACTCCCTCATATCCTCCTGCTCGGACAGTTCCATGATGTCCACACACCTTGAAATAGATATAATAGATATGTATATTGAAAATCATACACAGTTCTGGGAAAAATCCAGCAAACCACTTGTTGTCGCTGTTTGATGACAACCGTGTATGTTAAAAGATTTCAGGAACGCCATTGAAACTTCATTAAAAGCACTTCTTACCGTATTTTTCGGATTATATGTCGCTCCGGATTATAAATCGCACCAGCCAAAAAATGCATAATTAAGAAGGAAATAACATAAAAATCGCACTGGAGTATAAGTCGCATCTTGGGGGGAAATTTATTTGATAAAATCCAACACCAAGAACATACAATTTAAAATAAAAATAAAATGGAAAACAACACACTGAGTAAATGTACGATATGCTAGCGTTACATGACGCATAAACAATGAACTGAGAACGTGCCTGGTATGTTCAAGTAACATACGAAGAGTTATTCAGATAACTCTAGCATAAAGAACATGCTAACAAGTTCACCAAACCATCAATGTCACTCCAAATCACTAAATCCGAAGTAATAGGAATGCAAATGCGTTTTGTTAAATGTTCGAAAACATTCAACCTCGAACAATATCCGAGTCGAAGGCATCCCTCTAATAATGGCAGTTGATGAAGATGGATAGAATGTCACACTTCTGGTCATTGTGTTTTACATTCACGAGTCTGATGCATAACGCAGAGTAAACACCTGATATTTAGAAATGGAACCGTTTTAACATTTCTAGATCATCAACCCGGAAACTTTTTCGAGCGGATCGGAGAGGAAAAATGATTCCCGAGCCACACACGGGCGCACACCACAAGATAACGGCTTCGGATGATCTGAGAAATCCGAAAATCTGGTCTTCGCAGACTTTAACACTAGATGGAGGAAATATACTCAAACTAGCAAAAACAACTTTTTATACTTGTGAACAGAAGTACAGTACCACTGTAATAACTCAGTTTGGTCTTGAGAGAATTAACCAGAAACCGCAGCAGTGAAATAAAATAATAAATAAATACCTGTTCTCCTCAGGTATGTGAACCGCCATCATCTGCAGAGGCTCCACACACTGGACCGACCATCCGTGTCTCTCGCTAACCCTCGCCGTTTCTACTTTCAGGAAAGTGTTTGGCATACGGCTCCACAAAACCGCATTGATGGTCTGAACATCAAGGCGAGGGGGACACTGAGGCACCGGGTTCTTATGCTCACTCTTAAAAATGGCTGACGACAGTGGCATGGCGTTCTGTGCAGGGGGCATCACATTTAGGCCGTTAGAGAGCTCCGTGCACGGAGTGATCATCCGCGATAAAAACGCAATGCGGTATTTAAATATTAAAATGAAAGTGATTTCAAACTTTCTGAACAAATGCCTTTTTTGAAGTAGAATGTGGTTAGGTGGATGATTTATCCTATTTTCCGACAAGCAAATGGCATAAGTCCCCATCTTGTTACTGTAGCCTTTAGCATCTTATGAAGAAATTAAAATGCTAACTAGGGACTCGTCTGAGCTATTCAAGACAAAGCAATTTAATTTCCTCTGTATGTGTGCGACAGTTACAGAGAGAAAGCCATCATGATTTCCCCTTAAGCATTATTTCCATCAAAGGGTACAGTTAAGTATATATTGCTTATGCATGTGTTTGTTTTTTTTTTAATTCCAATCTCAAAAATTGTGACCGTCACCAAATTATCATATGTGTTCCATTCTACTATTTGGCATTTTCTATTTGGGCTACAAAGCAGAGCAGCACAGTGCAAGAGGCACTTGATTAGTCATAAAGCATTGACTGGCAGAGTGTTTTTTGTTTTTTTTTTTTCAGAATTCTGGTTAGATGACAATGTTAGCCTTAGTGATTCTGTGTTTCAGATCATACAGTCACCTCGGAAATATTACATAAAGAGTCACAAATTGTACCTTTATTTTGGCTAGTTCAAATTGAAAAAGGTTCGGGCTGGTGGGTTGCACAAATACTGCGGGGAACAGCTTGGTGTTTGGTTCCACCTGGAGCGGAGACAAAAGTAGCCATCACATACAAAAAAAAACCCACATACAAATGTATGACTTGAGCAAAGCAGCTTAATGAGGCATCATAAAACGTCACCATTTCGGATTGTGTGTGCGTGTGTGTGTGTGTGTTATGCATCATGAATGCGACAGTGAGGATGACTCAGCGCTGGATGACGCCACTGAATTTAAGAAGATTAAACCCTTCAAAAGAGTTCTCAGAGCCGAACAGAGAAGTTGTCAAATGTCTGAAAATCAACAATGCAAATGTCATGACGATGTTAGGAAAATATGCAAAGACAGGAAGTAAGTTCCTGACAAGATTACCATTACAAACCGCTACGAGATGGATGGATGAACAATTGCAGAGGGTGTTATTGTCACTCTTCGACATCGAGAAATGTTTCTCAGATTATCTATCACAGATCATTCTACAATCAATCTTTAAATATCGGTAGGCATGTTAGCTTCTTCAGCAAACACATTCGTTACCTGGTAGGATGTGGATACCTCCTTGCCGTTGACTGTGAACTTCACCAGTCCAGTGGCGAGGTCACTGAGACATCCAATTTCCAGGTCGACGTTGCTACGGCTTGAGCCATGAGTAGCGTTGGTCACATCGCCACCCCACACCATGTAGCAGTTACTCCTCTTGACGCTATCAGAAGGTCGGTGATCACTGATTCCTCTATGCTGAAGACAAGACTAAATACGTGGCACACCGAAAATCTCACCTTTCGTGGACTCGCCCTCGCTCATCACCCAAGGTCACAGTCACTGTTCTGGTCTTGCTGAGGGCAAAGTTGTTGCTATAGTAATGGTAGTCGGGGGTAACCCAGCCGACCCAAACATATGCAGGGTCTTGACCGGCAAAGACCCTCACGGAGTGGTAGTACTGTAAGGAAATGTTGAAGAGTGTAAATGTTGTGATGGAGCGATTTACTATGCATGTTAATTGATGATGTTTCACTACCGTTGTGATACTGCTGTAGTCCACTCGTCTACTTTCATCACTGTGCCGCACGGATCGCAGGGGATACCTATCAACGACCACATTTAAAAGATGATTTTGAGATGAGAAAGTTTATTTGTATAAGTTTACTCTTCACTTCAGCCTGGATCTTAAATTCGCTACATCACGACAAAATACGTTGGACAAACTATGCAAGACTGTACCACAGTACAAAAAGGGAAAATAACAACAACAGAAAAAAACCCAAATGGAAACAAATTCCCACACCCACAGTTTGCTTTGTTCATTTGGATCGCATCACTTTAAAAAGCCCGTGTTCAAAGAATAAGTACCTATGTTTGACTTTGAGGGTGTCATCATCGTGCACTCCATTCACATCGAGAACAGGACTGGTCTTGAAGAAGGAGTGAAACTCCACAGGCATACTGAGTCGACAAAACACCATGTCGGTGTTGCTGTTCTGGGTGCCAAATGTCTTGTGAGTAACCTTGAGACACGGCGGGCTATCCACAGTCCCGTCAATCCTCGTCACCTGCGAAGAATCGACAGTCTTATTATCCATACAAATGACCGCCGTTGTTTGCAAAAAGGTATTTCGGTCTATTGTCTTAACTGTGATGTGATTGTGCTCCTTTGGCACATTGACAAACGTTGGCAGACGCTTGCTGAACCACATGGTGAGCTCTCTGTTCATGTTGACGGCGAAGGGTTCAAATCCCTCTTGAAGGCCGCACATGGTGTAATACTTAAAGGTGCTGGCGTCTTTGCCAAGATTCATACGACCCACCTGAGCTAAGCCCAGGCTGCACACTGGGATGAACCCTGAAAAGCAACAAGGGCAGTCAATAAATCCTCTATTATCTTCGCCTCTACCTGCAGGATGGGCCACATACACTGCGCATGTGAAGGTTTCATTTCAAGACGATAGCGGTCTTATATTTGGTGACCTTAGAGCAGTGGTTCTCACCCTGGGTTTGATCGAACACTAAGGGTTCGGTGAATCGGTCTCAGGGGTTCAACGGAGCCTCTGCCTTGGAGGTTAAGACACACCCGACTCAAAATGTCAATCGACACGCCCGACAAATGTGATTCAAGAAGGAATACTTCTTGAATCACATTTTTATTTTTCCCTAATGAAGGTCTCTGTGAATGTGCATATGAACTGGTTGGGTTCGGTACCTCCAACAAGGTTAAGAACCACTGCCCTGTAGGAATGCTGTCCACTGAATCCCACTTCACAAACACACAGTTTCTCACCATCCTCCGTTTCAAAGTCGGTGAAGCAAAGTTCAGAGCCTTTGGTGGTGATAAGTATCTCTCCGTTGAGGGTGAAGATCATGGATTTGTCCTCCATGTTGATCATACAGCCAACCACATCGCCACTGTGCCAGCAGCGCCCGAACAAACGGCCGCCCAAATTCAGACAGTGGCCCTGTGCACATGTCAAGAAGACCGGATGAAAATGTGCAAAAATGACCTGCTGAAGGCCTCCTTTTAAAAAAAAAATGACAACATTGCACCAAATGAGTCATTGGCAAAGAGAAACGAGTGATTAGTGAGAAAGTCTGTATGAAACCTAATGATGTGCATATCGATATTAATTTCCTCTCAAACATATGTTGATGATTCGAAATCACTCATGGTTGCTTTGGCATCAAGAAATAATTGTTCCAAGTTTGAAAATCTTTCTCTGAAAATTGCACCATATTTCATGACTTCATTTAAAGTTCATTGAATTGATAAGACATCCGGTTGAGAACTGCCCGCAGATATACCAAAACGTATCAGATAATCTGGCCATTGATCTCTAGCACCGAGAGGGAGATGCATTTGTTCAAATAATCACTTGTGCTCTTACTTTGACAAAGACAAATAGAAAAGTAATAATGGATGCGATTACCCTGTATCCGTCAAAGACGAAAGCCAACTGATCTGTGCCAAGTTCCACATCTGGCTTACACCCAGGTCTTGCCCAGCCAACTCTCATGTCTCCTCCTGTGACGGCCTCAAATTCAAAGTACCATTTCCCCGTCTTCACCGCGTATGTGCGTTCTACTCTGAAAAATCGGATTTTGTCGATGCTGAGCCGCTCAACCATTTGTCCTGGAAGGGATGGCAACGTAATTAGAGAAGGCTTCTTAAAGGCGAAAAAGAGTTTTGAAAGTAATAGCTACGTGCATGGACAAAAGTTTTGGGGCACTTGGCAATTACACCTCTCATCTCCTCAATGCTTTTGTCCATTTAGCCCACATTTTAAGATGTAACACACCACCTTCTTGATCGGATGGCTCCACATTGTAACCGTAACCAATCAGGGTGCGAATGGCTTCGCGTAGGCTGTCACGGTTTGATTTCTTGGTGCGCTCATCCAGGAGGACGTAAGGGACCAGGCGAGGGTTACGTTTACTTTTCAGATCCTGAAAGCACCACAGAGGAAGAAAAACAATATAAACGTCCGGTATACCACAAACGCATATTTAAACATGCAACCTACTTCAACTTGAACGTCGCATTCATTCATGCTTCTGGGATGATGAAAAAAGCTGAACTAACGGCATTATAAATTCGTTAAGTTGTTTATATTGTAGAAATGTGTCAACATTTGTGCTGAGCCTCCACTTCGCTGTACATGAGCACACACGGACAATGTACCTGCTGAATGCCGTACGTCCAACCCTGCTTTATACGGTCTTTGGCCCACACATTGTGTGCATTCTCTGCCAGTTTGTCCACCAGTAACTCTTGACCTGGTGTCAATTTCATGTCAGACAGGTCCAGAGGGGATGGTTTGTAACCACTGGACATCATGAAGCTACAAGAGAAAAAGAGCAAATTATTGATTTCAAAATGCCAAATGACTGTAGACTAAGGTTAGACCAGAAGAGGAGGAAAAATCGGTACTCTTACTTCTTTGGGAGTTTAATCTTCTTAAGTGACTCATCCGCATTGGAATTGACCTGAACTACTCGACAGCCCAGTGCCAGCAGAGTTCTGTGAAGGGGGAAAAAAACAGCACAGATCATTTTTAATCCCAAACATCACCTCCGCCTTCGCCTTGACTACCGTATGTACATCCTAGAGTGGTGAACACTTGGTGGGGTGAGGTAATGTACAAAAATTGTACAAATCTGTCATCATAAAAGTCCAGGGAATTCCCAAAGGACTGCAAAGGGTGTGAAATTGTCTTCACACCCTCTGAGAGGATGTTGCAAAAAGCACTTTTTCATGGACGTCATCCAGAGGCTCAGACTACACATCAAGAATAATTATGGAAAATTCTGGCCTTCTGTGCATCAAGTCGAGAGTATTTATGTAACACATTTGTAATAGGTCCCTGTGGGACTTTTAGAGGCCAATTTAAGTGTTGTGTGGAATGCTGACAAACGGTTCAGGAGCAAAGAACATCTGACCTTGTTTGCATGTGCACTGCAAATGGAGAATTCACAACACCCAAAACACCCTTAACGCATTCAAACCCTTTGACGTCTAAAAGCGTCAATTAACGCATAGTCCACACATATATATACATATCCATCCATAGCAGTCAACATACTTGAGAGTTTCTGTCGACATTTGCAGGTTGTAGTTCTTTTCAGTCTCAGGCAGCTTGGAGAAATCCACCAGACACGGATGCTGCCGCTTATTATCATCCCTGATCTAAGGGCAATAACAAGATGCATATCAACTGAATCTCCATCCCCAACAGCATTTGGTACTAAGCACAGAACTACACATCTTGTCACTGTGGGCTGACAAGTGAAGAGAAATGTATACCACAGGCTGCCGCTGATGAAGAGTAACAGGCTGCTCTAGTGAACATGTCATGGAAGACAACGAAGAAACACATCCTCTCCTTGCATGACGGGAATACCAAGCGAGAGATGTATTGCCTCTCGATAGGCTGCGCTTTTTGCCAAAATTCCCTCTTGGTAATGCTGCATGGCGATGGTGGATGTTTACCACAAATGCATGCACGGATATGCAGTTGTGTTTGTGCGTGGACGTGATGAACACCAGCCAGCTCTTTCGAAAACAGTTCGAGTATCTTTTGAAGCAGTTTGTCACATCTACACAGGTTTAGAATGTAAGAAAGCTCTCTGAGACTTTTGGCCTTTGCAAATTCTTGCCTCATAAAAGAAAATACTGTCGTAGTCACAGAGGGAGGATGTTCATGTTTTTAAATAATACACATACTATATTCAACATGTCTTTATTTCTTCTTAATAGGGCAAAACAGGTTTAGTATGTTCATCACTCACTGCATGATAAACCAAGAGAGAGACATTCTATTGCAGGTCCCTCCAATTGCAGTCGATTCGATACGTAGCTCAACAGCTCATTTTGGTTCACACAGGTGAGATTAAGATTCAGTTCGATATGATACCGCTCAGTTGGAGAGGGTGTATATTGTATGATGAGATGAGATGAGTTTCTCATTGTCATTTTACAATATAAATCAGGGGTGTCAAACTCATTTTTGTTGCGGGCCACTTTTTGGTTACCATTTCCCTTGGAGGGCCATTCTGACTGGAAGCATAAAAAAAACAAAAAAAAAAACTATTGAACTATTCTTTAAGTTCCTGTCGTGAGGGGTTTAGTAACAAAGAAATGCTTACGCTACAGTATCTCTTTTATCCATCCATCCATTTTCCGAACCGCTTAATCCTCACTAGGGTCGCGGGGGGTGCCGGAGCCTATCCCGGCCGTCTTCGGGCAGTAGGCAGGGGACACCCTGAACCGGTTGCCAGCCAATCGCAGGGCACACAGAGACGAACAACCTTGCACACTCACACTCACACCTAGGGACAATTTTAGCGTGTTCAATCAGCCTGCCATGCATGTTTTTGGAACATGGGAGGAAACCGGAGTACCCGGAGAAAACCCACGCAGGCCCGGGGAGAACATGCAAACTCCACACAGGGAGGCCGGAGCTGGAATTGAACCCGGTACCTCTGCACTGTGAAGTCGACGTGCTAACCACTGGACTACCGGGCCGCCATCTCTTTTATTTATTCCATATAAGAATTTAACATTTTGGTAGCGATTTTAGCAAGCATCATGGAAGTTGACATGTTTGATTTGCTTTCGCGGATCACATGAAATGATGTGGCGGGCCAGATCTGGCCCCTGGGCCTTGAGTTTGACACCTGTGATATAAATGAATTTGCCAGTTCTGTAAATGTGGCATTTCCTTCAACGACAAGACAGTTCGATTCGTACCTCAAAAGATCTTAAAGTGGAACGATTCGTTTCAGTTCGATTCGATGCACTTAAATCTTTTCACTCAAATCCCATTTTCCAATTCAAATCATTCTTGTTGTTAAAATGTAATTTAGGTAAATGATCGTTTAAACTTCTACCCCTAAAACATTAAGAATAATATGGTTTACTTTTTGTTTGTTCACAGTCCCCGATACAAATAGAACTGACAAATGTTGTTCTGTGGTGAGTGCTACTGAAAGAAATTCATTTTGTTGGTTGAAACGTCACTTCTCACTTCAGGCAAGAAAGCACTACAGCCTCCTATATTTTTACATGTTCGGGGTGCTTTGGTGGTGCTTGCATATTCAATTAAAGTCCTCATTTATGTTCTTCAATAAAGTGGATAATTAAATGTCACCTTGCAGAAAAGGCAAAGAAAGTAAAGTGTTCCTCTTGGTTTGTCACTGTACCAAAACTGGAGAGATCCTGTTGTGCCCTTGGGTGAAACAACAGTCAGTTGTGACTGAGTGTACACTGAAACACAGACCGCTATGTTGTGTTTCCTCCAAATAAACTGTGAGGAAGCTTCAGATGGTATGGAAAGCTAGCTCTGTGCATGGAGAAGGTAATTTGTCTTTCCACTTACCCTCTTTTTGGTGTGAAACGCAAATTATGGGAGAAAAAGCAAGATTGACGTACAGGCTTTTGTGATAGATTCAATCCTAAAGTTACTCACTTTTCACTTAAGAACATGTGTAAATTCGATGTTTGTGTTCTTCAAAATATGGCAAAATGGCTGGACTGTTTGTTATTTTATTATCTTGATGGGGATTTTGTTGCCATCGTAAATGGCTGACGGAAATGCTCTCACCTTGCCGTAGGACCAGCCCAGTTCGATTTTATTCATGCCCCACAATTCGTGGATGTTCTCTGCCAGCTTGTCCCGAACTTTCTCTAAATGAGGCGGCATAACGATCTGATGACACAAACGGAGTGGATTATTTTTTTTTTTTTATGTCATTCTTGCAATTAATGACCAACACTCCGCTCATTACCTGGCTGGTTTCCACCGGTGTCGGAATGAAAGAGGCCTGTGACAAGATGAGGGTAGTGCCAAGCAAATCTCGGACCCCGTCCACGTCCCTCTTGTACTCTTTAACTGGCTCCACCCTCAGCTTCTCTTTGGGCAGCAGGGCTTCGTAACAGGGGGCATAACTTGATGGTGGCAGGAATTTAAAGTCGCCATGACGACCACCCAACAGGAACCTTACCCTGATGACATTAAAAAAGGGTTAATTCCTTACAATGGAATGCAATACAAATAGAGGGAACAGATGCTTCTCACTTTGCGGTCTCATAAAAATCTGCATCAGCGACGCTGAAACTTGAAGAGGGACCAGTTTAACTCAAGAGTATTAAAAACAACGTCTCCGTCGCCGCTGTTATGAAGCCCTCCTGAGGCAGCCCGAAATAAAAGATTGGAGTAGATGTCGTGACGTTAACGTGGTGACGCAAATGAGTCATTTATGGCCGCAGCCCTCAATTATTGAAGAGCCGGAATGCCACAAATGGCAGAGACTTTCACCTTTGTTCAGTGGGTCAGCGGGTTCATTTGCAAGCACGTCACTTCCCAAATTAAATGCCGCATCTGGAAATCACACAGCGTGAAAGGAATAACAAGGGCAGCCAATTTTCCTTTCTGCTTTGATTCATTACAGTTGATAATCCCGTGTATGAGAGGACAATTTTGGATTTGAGCACCGCTGGTGGAGCATGTGGCAAACGAATCGACCTCACAGTCAAAGGCTCTGGGTTCAAATTCTCTGTTTGGCAGCGGGGAAGCAGGGGAGGCAATGCCTCATCTGCATATGAAGAGTAACAAAAACAAGTTCATAAATAATGACATGAAATTGTTTTGTTTTAGTTCTTTGTCGTGCGATTTATATTCATTTTCATTTTGAATCCAATAATATGCATGATTTCATCAACAGAACTGCTGAATTTGTACATTTCCAATTTGAAAACATACGAAACGTGTGTGAAAAGAATGCTGTGTATTTTTGTCAAACTTTTTTTTTTTCTTTTTTTTTTTTTTCTTTTTAAATTTTTGGCTGCGAATTTCGAAATACACTACAAGGTTTGGCTCATGCATTTTTAAATGTGACTCAGTGCCTCACCAGCCATTCTTTTACAAGCAAGAAATAAAGCCCAGTGATGAATTATAACACAAAAAAACCAAAGTTATCACACTGATTTTGTACCAGAAATGAAGAATAAAAAAATAAATAAAATTGCATCACGGTTGATCTGTTTGGGACCAACAGGTGGCCCCTCCCACAGCAGCACACCTGTTGGTCATCATGTCATCAGTAGATTTTCTGGTAAAAGGACTCCCGGCCCAACCACTCACGGTCAGGTCATTGTTTCTGTCACTGCTTCTGTTACTGCTTCTGTTGGTTAGTGTTTGTGCGTTACTGCCATGGATTTTTGTTTGAAGTTTCGTCACGTCATGCTTTTTGCTGATGCCGTTGGTTTTGGTTTGTTACTTTGGATTCTTGTTTTCAGGACTTTGTTCTGCATTTAGTTTTCTCTGTGTTTTAATACAATTCGTTAAGCTCACCCTGCTCCTTCCTCTGCCTGGTTTTTGAGGTCCTCCACCACCACCACATTCGTGACAATATGTTGCATGTGTCATGTTTTTTAATGTTTCAGCGCCATTACGGAGTATGT
Organism: Hippocampus kuda; assembly: GCA_901007745.1. Lineage (NCBI taxonomy): Eukaryota > Metazoa > Chordata > Actinopteri > Syngnathiformes > Syngnathidae > Hippocampus > Hippocampus kuda. The sequence continues at coordinate 68,351 of CAAKHF010024819.1, forward strand.
AAAAATTGTTACTTAGATACACCATGTTGAGAGTACAAAGGGAGAATGCTGTATCATATTTAACATTCATGAAGTGTGTATACTTGGATATAAGACATTTGATATGTACCACAAGAGAAAAACAATATTTTTTCCCACCCAAAATGGACACCACTGGAACCTACAACTATGATGATAAATAATAAAATAATCCATTAACAGTCATTTCATTTTACAAAGTGACCATTTCTGAGATTGATCTTGTACTTGATTTCATCAGACTAAGCACGTGCACTCAATGTCGGGGAATGAGAAGGAGAAGAATGGTTCCAAGGTATTCCTTGAGTAATGCTGCCAAACAGTAAACCAATCCTGCTAAATAAAGCAAACAGTAAATTATAATTCCTGTCAAATGTTTCGGGGCTTCAAAGAGTCAAATCAGCATTGCAAAAATCCTCCAGTCCTTATGAAAAACTGCCTGGGCATGAAATTGCATCAATGCAAGTTAACCACACTATCGGCGGTCGCCACAGCAACAGAGACAAATACAGGCCAGCCAGCCAATTTTACCTGTGTTCCAATCTCAAGGCTTTCAGGATGCATGCGTGCATGCATTTGGAGTGGGTTGGGAGAATGAGATGGCTTTCAAATATGCAAGGTTTTGTGGGAGTGGAATGTGTGTCTGTCTGTATCATCTCATTGTGCTTGTGTCTGCTCATCATGCGCGAGTGTGATGAGTATATTTGCCTGACACAAACACTGGTCAACAGCAAATCTTACTCAAAGATGTATTTTTCATGCCAATTTTAAAAATATCTTTGCATCAGGTTTTTGACTTATTTTCATTTTCTCTTTTTAAATTTGACCTATAAAAGCTTGAGTGATTTTACCAATGCGTTGGGGGGGGGGGGGGGGCCCCTTG
>CAAKHF010024819.1:69271-87705 GCA_901007745.1 Hippocampus kuda
AAGGTGTCTAAATATTTTACTGTACAGTATTGCATATGATGTTATTGTTCTGAAAACCTGATGCGCTAGAGAAAAGAACAAGGGCAGATTTGGAATCACAGAAAGAATATCTAGAAAAATGTACTTGCGTCTCAAAATATAAAAAAATAAAAAAAATTGGTGTAATTCAAAACTTACTTGACACCCGCAGAGAAGCTGACCACGGGAAAGAAGAGTCCGTCTGTGTTGAAGTTCTCAAACATGCCCTGAACGGGCTGTCCGTTGATGCGGAAAGAGATGCTTGGAGCGCCGAGGTCGAGGCAACAGCTCACCACATCCTCTGAAGTCAGAATGTGCTGGTGGAGGGATGCAACCGCCCGGGGGATGCGTCCTAGGAAACATACAAATGCACGCTGATGTTGTTGGGTTTTAGTTCTGTCTAGACTCAACTCATCTTGCATGCATCAAGGGACTCAGAAAAACACATGAGGACTTTCTGACCTGACCAGAGGTGCAGTCCATCAAAACCATAGGAGTAGAGGTCATCTCCCACGCCATTTGCCCCCCAGCCCTCGCCCCCTCCGGGGTAAGGTGCGTAGCCCTTGGTGTTGGCCCAACCCACTCGCAGGTGAGAGGGTTCACTGGTCACAAAGTGGTCCACCTGGTCAATCATCAGCTCGTAGTACCACTTCTTATACTGAGCTGAGCCCTCGCTCACCCCAAGGAAGATATTCGGTCTCATACTGCCAAGGGAAGAAAAAAATGCAGTCACCTGAAGTAATTTTGTTCCAATATATTTGTCCCTTCCTCAGATCTACTTCAATGTGTGCCGTAAGGACAATATATTTAATTAATTGTTGGTTTTGGGGAAGTTTCTAAAAATGTCAACATCTTAAGGCAAGGCGAAACATTAAAATAGAGCAAAGAGATTAAATTAGAATTCATAAAATGATGTCACTTAAGCCAGTCTTTCAGTGCACACATTAATCATCAGGGATAAAGGACATTAAATGTATTGGATAATGACGAGAAGCCAAATGGTCAGCTTACTCCCTGCATTCATACCCATGGCAAATTTACGAGTCATTGTAGTCAAACAGCTATATCAAGAAGATTTACACGAAATCATTTCCGCAAAACCCATAAAAATTTAAGTACAGATTTGATAAAAAAGTATCCACGATGTGTTTATTTGTTTTGTTAATGTCACAAGATTGCCTGATTTTTCTTTGAAAAACTCTTCTTTATTTGTCAAAGAATAACGCAAGTATCTTAATTAAAAGATCTCGCAACCCCCATTTTCATGAAATGATTGTCATACTGATGCCATGCTCCGCCCTCATTAGGTGTGAAAGTGGACCTCCACTCCGGGGATAAGGACTCGTCCGGCCCACGAACAGCAAAAATCCACACACAATTGACACCCTTTGAAATGCAACGGATGTTTTGTTTTGTTTTACTCCCCCCACACCCCCATCAAAAATATTTTTTAAAATATGATGATACATATTCAATATACATTTTCCAGTAAAATGGCAAGGAATAGAAAAAATGTGAAAACATATTGAATAAAATTGAAAAAAAAAATCCTCATACATGCAAATCCACTATTGCCAAAAAGGTTTTGCAATTTGGTGTCAGCCATCCATTTAGTTCGAGTCCACCAGGTTTCCACCGGTGCTCATTCGTCTATTCCCATTAGGAGGTGTTGAAAGGACGAGCGCTACAATTCACCCAAAAGGGCTGCTTCTATGTTGGTTCGTTAGAAGGATGATAAACATCTCCGATTGGACTGTTGCATCGCATGGTGCTTGGGCCGTAAAAATCTGGTCGATACATTGGCATATCTAAAGCTGACAACTTGGTCATCTAATGTGGAAGTACTGGCTTTCTCACCTTTGGACATCATTGACCAGCTGAGTTTGTAGCAGCAGGTCTCTCTTGGGCAGCAAGTGATCACAAATGAGGTTTTGATTGGTTCGCACGGCGACGCCATTACACACACACAATGAGCAAAGCACATCGAGGATCTAGAGGCAGAGGAGAGGAAGGAGCCGGGGAGAAAGAGGCAGCAGCGATATCATAAATAATAGTCCAGTCGCTCTACCGATGTCATCCGGTATTTGATGTATGTGCTACTGACCTTGTGGTTACGTCCATGTTTGTACAGCAGCGATATGATGGACTTGATGTGTCCTCTCTGGATCATGTTGAGAGCCTCTGGGCTCTCAATTAGAATACAGTGCAGAACTTCGAGAATGCCTACGAGTAGTCTTCAATTAGTCGACAACACGGGTCGCAAAGCATCAACCAGTATCTTTTATCAAGGATGTTTAACTCATTCACTCCCAAAGACGTTTTTAAACGTCTTTTCAGACTTGGTCTAGAATTGGCTGGTACTGAATGCGTTAGTAATGCAGCTGATGAAGATGTGCCGTATGAACAAGAATGACAGTGAGCTTACCTGAAGAAGACTCCAGTCTCTCCAGCTTACTAACGAGCCAATCCAAGTTGTTGGAAAACTGAGTGCAGTTGTTTCTGTTTCCTCTGATTAACGCTGCTGCATGGTATAAGGAAAGAATGCATGCTTGTTACAAAAAGGGGAGTCATGGAAGGCAGACAAATTAAGGCAAACACAGAGAGGGAAAAAAATGGAGAGGCAATTCTAAATCCACTTAACATTGCACAGGAGCAGGTGTGGAGGAGGAGGAGGAGAGTGAATGGAAGGAGGACGAGACATGGTTGAAATACTAATATACTGTAACCCTGCAAGTGAAATAAGTGTACATAAGCCTCTGAAGGCCACAAGCTAAGGGTGAGGAGTAGCTTCAGGATGACAGTCATATTTAGGATTTAGGTTGTCCACATAAACTCCTGAAGAACAAAAGAAAATCTAAAATAGATCACAAATGAATCATTCCCTTTTTCGCATCTCTTTCTGGTCGTTAATTAACCAGAGAGTGTTTGTCGTATAAGATGAAAATGCGATCATCTTTCGACGTCACGTCACTGAATTTATGAGCTGTCACAAGTGAGCAGAACATTTATGAGTGTGCAAGTTGAACCTTCTGAACCGTCACGACCTTGGAAATCAATCCCAAGTGTGCAGAGTCAGTAAGACGGGGGGGTTAAATAGCATGTCAGCGCAGCTCTAGCTGGACAAAGCCATTCATCACGGCAAGGAATTGCATGTGTGCATTGTATTATCATAGCTTACCCAACAGCTCATAAAGAAGGTTGAGGATGTCTTTCCAGGCTGCTCCGGCCTCTGGGCCAGCACACTCCCCAAAATGGGCCACACTGTTGTAAACATTCAGACGGTCTATGCAGTTGGACACGAGTGTCAGCATGCCCTACAAAATGAAGCCAACCAATAGCTTGTCAAAAATGGCACACTTGGGACAATTCCTTTGATGTACCCCACGGCCTGGAATCTGTGGTGCCCCCGTTGCCCTGAAGGGTGCAGGAAGCTGGCAGCCATTTGACTTCTGATCGCCAGTCAATCACAGGGCACATATACACAAATAACCGTTCGCGTCCATATTCATGGAAAATATAGTCTTTAGTGAAGCTAACATGCAAGTATTTCAAAGAAACCGCAGTACACAGAAAAAAAAAACATGCAAGCGGGGCAAGAATATGCAATCTCCACAGAGATAGGCCAGAGCTTAAATTTGAATCCAGAAGATCAGAACTGTGAGGTATAGTGTGGGACAAGGGCCTTCATTACAATGTCAGAGTGAGCTACTAACCAGAAATGTCGGGGGGGGGGGGGGGGGGGGGGTTCTGTGGTCTAGAGGGAGTCACTATGTGTTTGCATATGAGACCAACACATCAAGAAACATTTGGCAATCCCTAATCAATCAATCAAAGTATACAGTGTGTATATAGTTGTCTCTCTAAAAGCACATGACATTCACACTGAATAAGGAAGCATTGCAATCACACAGGCAACACCCCCAAACCCCGTCATTGGCTTGTCTCCTGTCCCCTTCGGTGCTGGTGTCGTGGTGATTTATGCCGCACGCAAGTATCTCCAGTGATCAGCTATGCTAAACGCACCAAATGGAAATTGCTGATGATTTATAACGGCAGGAAAAATCAAGAGTCAGCTGTCTCGAGTGACAAATTGACCTTGTGAGTGCAAAGTAAAAGGGTGGATCACAGATTACCCAACAGTACCTCGAGAGTTAAACTCGATAGAAGATGATGAAATACGAGCAATTTTCACGTTGTATCCAAATACATTTTTAATGATGTGATGTGATTATCATCACAGTTAAAACGAGTCTGGATACTTTTGATTTTCCTTCCCACTTAGCGTGAAGCTAACATTTGCTAACCGATGAAAACAATTTGGGTGTTGGAGGCTCTGCGCAATGCCTCAATGCGTTCGTGCCAGCCTCATACTTTATTGTCGCTCCTGATGGCTCGCGACCACTTCCTGGTAAACCGTAGCCGGGACAGGCTCCAACTCACCCGCAACTCTAATCAGGACAAGCCCAAAAGAAACTGGATTGATGAAGATACTACAAGGTCAAAAGTATCGGGACACCAAATCATACAACTCCAGGGACCCCAATTCCTGATTGCTAACTAATTAATTAAGAGGTATTTACTCAAAAATGTCCTGGTGTGCTCAAACTCACTTCCTGTTTGAAAAGATTCTGCCTGTTTTTGAGGGAGCGTAGCTTGATCTGCCTCTCTTCGTGCTCCAGCTCAGCATCAGGAAGCTGGAAGTAGGTGATGAGGTCGTTGAGGGTTTGGAGTACCTCCTCAATGGGCAGTGCCACAAGTGCCTTGTTCTTCAAACCCAGACAATCCAGATCCCTGACAAGGGGACACAGACGTGCAAAATATTGCTTGCGTGTCGATTAAATACTACCATTGATGAATATGCTCTCGAAATGACGATAGGCTGGGATAACAAAAGCATGATGTTTAAGCCCACAGGGGCATCTATGCTGAAATGCTGATTTCCCACTGGTTGGCTAAAAATAGCTCCTGTCGTGGGCATGGGAGGAGTGTGAGGGGATGTGTGTGTCACCGCCTCAAGGGAGCATGACACACACTCACATCTTCCCACCATGAGTGCTTCCAATTCCACACAAGGGACACAAGATGGGCGGCTTGATGACAAATAAAGGTAGTAAGCGCTTCCGCTTACACATTCCACCGCTTCCTCGTTTATCTTGGACAATATGCGGGCCACATTTATGATTTGGAAAAGCATGAATGGACCGCTGTCTACGCTCAATTCCAATATTTTTACAATCTGGAGCAAGGTTACATCATGACTCACGGCACTGAGCAAGCATTCATGGGATGAGTTTGTACTTTTCATCACCAGGATAACTTATAACATCATCTGGACAAAAAAAAAGCAGCGCGTGTTTGCTCCGCACAATATGGAGCAGAAGCACCTCTGCGTACCTGATGAATCTGTTAAAGAGGAGCGTGGTGTTGCGGATGATGCGCGCTGCTCGAGATTCCTCGTGTTGACAGCGCTGCAGAGTCAAGCCGTCGTCCATGTGACCTTCGGAATGTAGACAGGCCTTCAGACGGGGAGAGAAATAAAAGGGAGATTTTGTCATGATGAGGAAAAGCTACATTGGGTGTCAGGATGTCAGGAGGATGTCCTGCTTTGTTTCAATGAAGGTGTATGTTATCATCAATTACAATCGTTTGTCATTCACGCCTCTATGTACCCTAAATAATGGGAAGCTTTACATTTCGTCAAGGTGGCGATACAAGTTGAATCAACTTCACTGTTTGCTTCCGTCTCTGCTTGCCATTCTAAGTTGATGGTGTGCGCTTTAGTTACGACACTCACTCGTCTCTTGAGAGGACCCAAACGTGCAGATTTGACATCAGGTGCCTGGTAGGAGAGCCACAGCCCTGTGGCCACGTGCATTATGAAGCTGAGCGAGTCTCCATATTTAATCTCCGCCACGCCCATCCCCTCAATGTCCCGCTTGGGGCTCTGGTCAAGCTTCTCCTGGACAGGGGAGGAGACAGAAACAAAAAGTCAAAGTTGTCAGTGTATAACCCGATAAATGTTTCTACACCAGTCAACATTATGCCCACTTGCAGAATACAGTGATAAATGCAAAAAAAAAAAATAGCATTGAAGTGAAAGTTGTGCTTGAAATGCATTCTTTGACAAAAAGCGCTTTTTTTCTTGGAAACGAGTATATTCAGGAAACTTACCAATATTCAACTGCTGTTTACTAAAGAACCGTAAAAGGTGTGGAAGGTGTACTTTTTTTTTCGTGATGGAAGAAGAGGGTTAAAGCTTTCTTTTGGTCGCTTCCATGCTTTTATATAGGTCGAGAACTCAATTTTCTGTAGGTCTTCAAATATTAGTGAAAATGGTCCAAAATGGCTGGCAGCGGCTCTCCCAATTTGAGAAAAACGGCTGGCATCGAAGGAGTTTTTAATGAGCGCCGGTGATCCTTTGTGACATGGGCCAACTTGTAGAGCAAAAGCATGCATGGTTGTGTAATCTTGCCTTAGAAGCTCTGAAGCAGAAAGCAGTTGAGATTGTGTCGGACCTCTCGCGGTCCTGCAGCACCAAGCCCCGGTCCTCAGTCAGGGCCAGGTAGTGTCCCGTTGTCAGGTGTCGTAACCGGAACGGCTGACCCCAGCGGATATGGCTCCCGCTCCAGCTAAATTGCAACATGTGCACACACGTAAAGGTGTCACAAGAACACAAGAACGTGGATAATTTGTATTTTACAAACCCTGACAGCGTAATATCCACTAATTATAGCTGATCTGAGTATTACTGCCGGCTGTTAATTATCAAGAGTGCCGTGTGATGAGGTAGAATAATTGGCAAATGGCTGGCAAAAATAAATCAAAAAATAAGCTGTTTTAGCATAGACAGAGGAAAGAAAGTGCAAGAAATCATTGAGGAAAAAGCAGGACTGACCAAAAAAACATTTTTTTTTTTAAATGAACAGAGATTAGGTGAACGATTCACAACCCACCTGATCCGGAGTGGCTCCAGCCTCCATAATGACCTGGCCTTGGCACCAGCTTTACCTATTTCATAGTTGACTATCCTATCAACAGAAAGAGAAGCATGAGGTGGGTGTGGGTGCTTGAATTATCCAGACACCACGATACAGTCAAGGTCATCCATCCTACGTGAGACAAAAGCATCCATTTGCTTTCATCTCTCGCACAGTTAATCAAAGGAGGATGTCTGACACAAGCCCGCGAACAATAAAGCCTAGCATGTATTGACTCTGCGACCGGTGCATTCAAAGACAGGCGCATGTGTCCCCCGATAAGCTGCAGCAACATCCTCTATCAGTGAATAGCACTTGGCAAGACTTGGCTCATCGCTCCAAGTGACATCTTAGAGAGAAACGTACGAGGCGTGCTTCTTTTGTGCCATTTCAAGGGCACAAAAGGAGGCGAAGCCAAAAATGGAAATCACTACTCAATCCGGCCTCCCACAATTGCTGCGCTCTGCTCTAAAAATAGACTTTGTGCGTGCATGTCTGGGTGAACGTGTGCCTCGGAGGAAGACACACAAGCACTATTACACAGCGTGTTGGTTGTAGAGGACCTGGCCCATTGGATTGGACCGACAAGTCTTTCAACAAGATGTTGATCGTGCGTCTCTGATCCTTTTTGACCATTCGTTCTTCACTGTTGTGAAGCCGGAGGTAGCTGACATTGGTTGCAAAAGGATTTGGGACCCTGTGGAAATTACCACAGAAAAAAATGAAAAACTACTTCTAGGGCCCCTATCTGTCAATCTTATTTGATGGAGTTGAGGTGAGTCCTGGACCAAGACTGTAGCTTTGACCCACTTCCAACTCGGTGTGCTATATTTCCCAACCCGAAATGCTTTGAAGACTGAGCAAGTCCCGGGTGGGCGTTGGATGAGTACCACGGTGGAGAGAAATGTTCAAGTAGCAAAATACTTGTTGCAAAGAGGCTAGTTTACTTGCTGGATACTGTCAAGGTGCACTTGAGCAGGGCAGTGTACACCCCCGGCCCCCTACGACCCCCAATTTAAGTGCCGCAGCACTTTTTGTGTGTGCACCTCTTTCACTTCAAATCTCTATTTGCACGTCAGCATGTGCGTTGTTTGGTTCTCCGCGCAGTGCCTAACACAAAATGTATCGCAAAATGTGTATTTGAATTTCCTCTTAAGTGATCGTACTGATTGAATTCTTGCCATCACCTGTGCACGACCTGGAAATTACATCAGACCAAAAGCAATAAATCTATTTTTTTTGTACCTCTGCTGCTCTTCACTTTTGTCTGACCCCGGGATGGTCACCACCTCGTCATGCCCATGAAACAGCCGCATCACATGGCCACCCAACACGTAGCCTAGAGGAGAGAAATGTAGAAACAGAGACTTGACCTTTATTGTCATGTTTTATTACTGCAATAATGTGAGAATGTTCGATAGTGGAGAAGCCTGGCAACCATTGTGATTGCGAAAGGGGGGGGGGGGGGAAGCAAGTCATTGCACACACGAAACAAAAAGGTGAGAATCAACAAGGCAAACCGCGATAAAGTTCAGGCGCATCGCTCATTCATAAGAATTAATTTGATTTAATAAGAAAGGCTTTTCACTTGCTTGTTTCATTTTGACATTATTACTTTTGCAATTATTAAGGTAAGAGAGGGCCTATTTGAGGCACTTGCTCTCTTGACGAGTGAAAACCAAAGCAATGAAAATCCATCTTGAAAATGGCGAAGAAAATTAGACGGCGTGAAGGAAGGGGTGTTGGCTCAGCTGTCTACCTTCCTCTATGTTGCTGCCAGAGCAGATGGGATGGACGTTCCACAACGTCTGCATGAAGGATGCGTCCACCTGGATGTTGCCATTGGAGATTGATAAATGCTGTAGGACACACAAGATTGCAAACTGTGTTTAAACTCATTATGTGCAACCAAACACTAACAGTATACGGGAGGTGAGCGGTTTCAAGATTCAGTAATATTTACATAATACAGCATGCTCACTGCTCATGTGCATTAAATTTACACCACAATGCTATTGGACTGGAGCAATACCAAATGCAAGCTATGCATACCTGTCAACCTTTCGGAGCGCCAACCCATATAAACTACCAAAAAAATCCTTATAAAGAGCAAAAAATCCTGATAACATATCAAAGCATTTTATATGTCAAAATAACGGCAGAAATTTTCAATGATATTTATTGTAGATCTCCACAATACAATGTCTGGACAATTGTAAATTACGTCTGAATCACGTGATTTACTTGAAAGTTACTGGAAATGAAAGCATTCGAGTAGACGAGCACCATTCTGGGCAAAAGCAAACGGAACTACCTGTTAGGGGGGGGGGAAACGGAAATTTTCAGAATCCGTATGATTTGTGCGATATGGCCATTTACGTAAGATTCACCACAAAATCCGTATAAAATATGGCTAAACCGTATGAGTTGACAGGTATGACTATGCATTCTTATGTTTTCTTCTAATTTCAGTGTACTTGCAACGTCTGGTAAATACATGAAAAAAAACGTTGTTTTTTTTTTTAAAGCCATTAGAAACACAACCTTGTTCAGTGTTGAGGGACGGCTGTCAGTGAAGTTGCAGCTTACAGCGATTTAGAGTTGTGATGCATCATGCTAGTAGGTGCAGTGGTCGCAATATTTGTATTATCGGCTCATGTTATGGAATAAAATAACCAAAATAATAGAAAAAGATCAATGCAGTTCTCAACTATTAAAAGCTGCCATTTAAAAAAAAAAAAAAAAAGAAACATGATTTTCCTTGCAAAGGCATCATTTGGGTTTTATCTCTTGTATTGCATTAGATCTTGTAGATGTACCTAATGTTATGTCCGTAGCGTGTGTTTCATACTCCAGCAAACAGATTGAGTGGCAGCTGTGTCCTGAACTTTCTCCCCAGAGTAATGTGCAGCCCTTCGGTGCTACGTGTCCACACAAACCACAAAGCGTGGGTGACAGCGAACGCAAATTGCCAGACTGACATTAGCGACTACAGGCTCACATCATTCAAGGCCAAGCCCTCTGCTGCTTGCCGATGCTGTCGCCATCGCCATGGATCACACAGACTGTGCTGTAATGGTTTCAAGTGTGCAGCTATATCATGCAAAGATCAGGGGAGGTGATGTGCTGTGATATGGAAGAACCCTTGCTGGAGGGATGAAAGCGCAGGCCTCAACCTCCTTTTAAAAAGCACCGAACAGCACTTGAATGGCAACCACATGATCATTTTGCAAAAAAAGACATGTTTGCAGTGAAGGAATATGACCTTTCATCCATTCGAGGAAGCCTTATCTGAGCACATGCTGAGAGTACTTGTGATCATTAAGAAAACGTTTGTGACATGAACATGACAAGCAAGAGCTACTTACAAGATATCGCTCAGAGGACACGCTGACAAGGATGAGGTCATCACCAATGCGCACCTTCTCTCCTTCTGATCTCTGCTTAGAGGCAGGGTGGATTGTCCACCAACAAGCCTCACCTACAACGATGTACACATTTACTTATACAATAGTACGTAGTAGTAGTAAGTGAAACACCCCACGGTTGACACTCAAATGCTGAAGATGATTTGAGATGATGGTAAGACAGAGAAGCGGCACCATTGGGACATGCTTCAACAATGAGGTGACAGCTCATCAACTGCAAATACTGGAGGGGGGGGGGGGGTTAACTATGTAAATAAGAAGTTGGACTAGGAATATGGATAGCACAAGACTATAAAATGTGTTGGAGACATCAAATTGCCCTGACAAAAGAAATACATTTTCTGTGGAATATTAACTATGATGATAAAAAGGCACACAGTGAAATTTGCTCAGGAATAACCAAGAGATAGATCAAGAGGGAGAGCAGGCGCCGAGAGAGAACGACAGAGAGAGAATCTGCGGAGGATTAAAACAAACTAATGAAGCTTCTCTTTTTCTGCTTTTACCTGTTGAATCCTCCTGTAGGCCGACATCAAATGATAGCTTATCGGTCTGTGACCTTGATGTCTTCAAACAAGCCAGGTACTGTGGGCAACACACCCCCACACACACAGAAACACACTTATAGACACACACATTAAATAACCCTCTGCGACTGGCAGATGCTGAAATTTTCCATGACAAAGTGTCAATTGTGTTGCAATGAACGCAACGAATGCAAAGCGAGCCAGGTCTACCACAAGGTGATCCGCAACCACTCAAACCCAAATGAATCGAACCTTTCTGCGAGTGTAATTTTGTATATTGCCGCAAATTGGAAATGCATTTGAGATCACAACGTTGTGTCCTGTCGTTTTCCTAGTATGTACTGTAAATGCATGTCATGGTGCCGAACCATTTTTAACCCTTTCGTGCACCAATAATGATACCCTGTAATGTGATACCATGATAGGCTGTCCACTGTAGTAACCGCTGTCCCTGAAAGGGTTAATATGAAGAAAAAAAAGGCCATCGTCTTGTCAGATACCATATTCTGCTCCTGCTGTAATCCAGATTAATGGCTTGCAATTTCTTACCATGGAACTGAACGAGTGCCGTAGGAGGATGGCGTGTCCATACAGTAGAGTCTTGTGGCCACCACTCTGCGCTGCCTGAAGACATAATTCACATGTATCCATCATGATGGAAATGACATGTCATCTGAAGCTGCCATATATGACCTCAGCGAGGAACTCCTCACAGATAAAGACGGCCTCATGCTGGGAACACATATTTTAGGGAAGGGGTCATCATCTCCCTCTGAAATATGTGCAAGGATACTTTGTCATCTTTCCAGCAATCCATCCAGAGGGATGTGGGAAAAATGCTAAACTACGGTCAATCGTGTGAATATTAGCAGGGAATGGATCCATCGATTATGGAGTTTCAGATGCAGGAAGGGAACGAATGATATCGCTGAAGAAGGAGAAATTTTGACGCTGATTTTGTTCAGCGGGAAACCCCTTGATTACTCACCTTTCTTATCAGCCTCTAGGAAGCATTAAGGTAAGACAAGAGTTTCATTATTCTAAGACTTTCTTGTCACTGTGGTTGGTACAAATAACCAACATACTTAATGGCTGTCAATAAATATACCTTTTAGAAGGAAAAATCGTCTGTCATACTAAAAGGGCCCGAACTTGGTGCCAAGTGCAAGTCTCATGCAAGGTGCAATCTAACTGTGCGTGGGGGTAGAATTTTCTTTCTTTTGGCATTTTGTTTGACACGTGCCGTTAGAAATGGCCGTTTGCGCCGTTGTGGGACCGAACAGAGCCAAATGGCATGGTTGACATGGTGAAAGAATAATGGACTCGCTGAAGTCTGTGGAAAAGATTGGAATGAACAAAGTATGTTTATGAGGAACTGCAAGCCGATCTCGATCTTGCGGATGATGTAAAGCTGGCCACTGCGAAGTGGGCACTTGGAGATGACCTTCAATCCACAATCGTGTGTCTGTGTGTGACATAGGGTTACCATTAGGACCAAATCTACTGCTAATAGATCACTTAACTGCTTGAAAGGCGTCTCCCATGACTTTTGTCCATGTAGTGAATATAAATGATAGAATTGATCATTGGAAGCATTCACTTATTCATCATACTCTTACTTATTCTGTTCTCTCTACGGTATATAACTGTGCACCTCCACTGACTACGAGACAACAGCAAGTCAGCGATTTGATGTTGACTGCAGCACTGGCTTCCAGATTTGTGTGCAGCTGTTTGAGGTATACTGAGTTTAATGCAGTGAGACACAGCTAGCTGCAATCACCACGACCAATAAACTCAAGTCTCCCAGCCTTATACCACTGTGAGGCAGTTATCTATATAAAGGGAACACAGGGCGAATGATCGAGGCTCAAAAACACTTAAGAAGCTGGTGGCGCAATTACTAAAATGAGAAAATGCATCAGCCATAGCTAACTGACCCATAAAGGTAAAGCATGTCGATCGAAATGGATATAAGAAGCAGTGGATGGTGTAGAATGTCATCCAGCTTTTGACCATTGTGTAAGTGACATATTTAATCTAACAGCTAGATGTCTGACAGACCACCCCCTTCAAGGTGCAGCTGTTTGCATTATTAGCCAATCTGTTGTGCTCTGGAAGGACCCACAAAAAGAGCAAAGCAGGTGCACATTGAATGTCTGCAGGGCAGTGCTGTCTCTTTGATGGACCGATCTCAGCCTACTGATGGATATCAAGCTGTGTGGGGATGGTATGCACTTGGGGTGTTATCTTTGTCGTTCATGATGTGTCCCCTGTGTCGTCTGGCTAAGTCAGAGCCAACTACCAATTTGCTTCAGCCAGCATCTATTGATAAGGCCATCTGTTCCAATGACGTCAGTCATAAAGCTGACCCCCTGTACTGTATTTTAATCATCGAGATGCTGTGCCTTGTGACTTTTGTCTTCCCCGATGTACATGGAGGTGCAAGAGCCAGCTCATTGCTCCTTCCAGCTTTGGGTGTGTTTATTTTCATCAGATGCAGAAGAACTTCTTGATCTGGTTCAAACACTCATTTCCCAAATGAAATATGTCTTGGCTGAGGTCTTCTGCGCTGAGTGCCCTCATGTGAAGAGGAGTAACTTTGAACTCCTCGTAAAAGAAGTCTAATTGAGCGTTACCTCCATGTTTAATATTTTGAGCTGTCTTTTCCAATTGCTGCTGCCTATAATTCCCTGCCAGCACACCCTGAGAGTGGCGGAACCAATGGTCTCATCTGCTCACAGGCACCCCGTTACAGCCGCAAAGCTGAAGCCCTGATACATCCATTTATCTCGGACGTCAAGGCAATGAATATGATCCGCTAACAGTCGAGGATTTATTGGAATTCTCAACATCATTAGCCATGTGGCATTAAGGGGTGAACTGGCTAAAAAGATGAGAAGACTAGCTTTTTTTTTCTTTACTTGACATTACTGGTGGAAATGTGTGCTCTCTATTCCAGATAGCTTCTTCTCAGGGTTGTTTGCATCATTTCATAGAGTCACAATTTCTGAAAGAAGACACAGTGACAAGCATAAGCTTATCTTGCTAAGAATAACATGAACCAAATGATACTGCTATGAAAACTAACAGAATGTCCCCAAGACACAAAAGATATCCTGACATTAACATTTGTGAAAGGGAGCTAAACTCTATTTATCTGTCAGTTGATGTATTGTATCCAGAGAGAACCAAATTCTATTTACCAGTAATCCACATCAACCACAGCTCCTATGATGAAGACAAATATTGCAGCATGACGTGTCTGTGCGTCATTTCACTGCGTCATGCAAGAGAGACGAGAAGTGAAATGGTATGAGAGGTGAACATACCCATCGATCCGGCCCGCGTGTCTACCATGTGGCAGATGGAGAATGAGCACAGAAAATAAAACACCATGATGGAATAATAGACATCAAGGAGACAGGGAGCACACAGTAATATTAAGAGGAATTACAAACAAATGACAATAAATTCACCTTGCCTTGATTAAATGTGCGACCCAGCAGCAACTCGTCTCATTATCCTCCAAGTAGCTCGGTAATGAATTTTTTTTTGCAAAGTTTGTTTCTCCCAAAGAAAACTAGGGCTAAATTGGACTACGGCATTTCCTTCATACACATTAATATTCAGGCAGGCCAAGACCTCTTGGCAACTGGGGTCCACTGATCACTGCAGTGGCTTTTCTTAGGCTATTCATCTCGAAACTATGCTGACTGCAGACACTGCAAATTAATATGATTTCCAAATACTGTATTTACGCAGCACGTTATTGCTACATGTACAGTATAAACAGTGTAAATGTCCAATGGCAAATGATTTCAGTTTCAGTTTCAGTTCAGAATTGTGTTTTCTGTATTTGTGTGTAGCATTGCTCACCCCTTCATTGTTCTGTCCACTTTTAGCCAGCATCTCTTGCAGGGCCCGCACCGACAGCGACTGTTCCAGCACAAAGGTACAGATGCATAGGTCTGGAGGGACATACTGCAGCAACAGAACAGAGCAGAACCCGGGTTCGTAATTACGACACGTTACTGTATTGTTTCATTTTTGGACTGGATTGAACATCCATCCATCCATTTTCTGATCCGCTGATTCCTCCCAAGGGTCGAGGGTGCACTTGGAGCCTATCCCAGCCGTCATCGGACAGCAGACAGAACTGGTTGCCAGCCAATCCGGCAGGGCACAAGTAGACAAACAACCATTCACACTCACAATCACACCTTAGGACAATTTAGAGTGTTCCGTTAACTGCCATGCGTGTTTTTAGAATGTGGGAGGTAACCGGAGTACTCGGAGCAAATCCACACAGTCACGGGGAGAACGTGCAAACCCGACACAGGAAGGGGGGAACCGGAATCGAACCCTGCACCTCTGCATTGTGAGGCCCACGTGATAACCAGTCGCCCACCGTGCCGCCCTGGATTGAACAATTCAATGCAAATCAGTGAATGAAATTTGCATTGACAAGTGCTCACACCCTGTGTAAATTGACATCAACTGTCATAAGATGCATATAAATGCTCATGAGCAACATCTCTCTTACTTGGTTGCCATTTTTCTTTTTTAAAGGTTATCTATCGACAAGCGCATTTGGTCTGGGGTATTAATCTGGGGTACGTTGATTCACTGGCGAGTACAATGCACAAACATTAGAGAGTAATTCAAACAAAGAAGCTGTCATAACGTCAAGTGTTTATTTTATTCATACAAGCATATTTGGATTGAAGAACTTTTTTGCCATCAAAGCAAAATATCCACACGGACGTTGTAATGTGATGCCCAGTCATTAAATTCTGGCTGACTACTGCAGTTTCACTGCACCTGACATATAATTGGATAAACAACAGTATACTGTATATCGGATCTATTATATCCTGTTCATCTTGTGCATGTCAGACTTCAAGTACAACTTGGAGCCCTGCCATATCCAGTGGTTTGTGGATGACGCTGTGATTATGGGCTAGATCAGGAAGGAAATGGCTTTGGATGTCAAGAGACACACAGCTCAACCTGAACCGGTTTATCTAAACGGTGACAGTGTGTTATTTTTAAGACAATGACCTGCTGGTAGTTAATCAGAATCAACTGTCCGATTAATTGGTTACCGAGTAAGGTATATCAAGCCCAGCCTATTCTGCTGCCATCGTGCCTCATTATCAGACCAGCTCACAGTTTTAGTGAAGCTTCTAATCTGGTACGAGTTGGTTTCAATGTGTTTGCGTGTGTTTGAGTGTGTTTTTAAACAGGGCACCAATGAAGACAGAGTGCAATACGGGGAAAACATCAATCGCACAGGTTTAATTAACACTCAATATGGGAGGAGAGAGCATTACCCATCCTCAGTTAACATACATAAATAATCTTTGAAATGGTAGCCGGTACTACATTTCTTGTGAATTATTCAGGTCCGATTTCCACTCACGTCTGTCACATCAGCAGGAATCACATGTCCTTGACATTGATACCATCTGTGTTTGCTAATTGATCAGGATTGTGAAAAGCATCCTCCTTTGCTCAGGCCCATGTTCTGGGACCCAAAATGTTATTTTTAAGTTAAGATGGAATTTAGTGCAGTTGTCTTATTTCAAAGTGCTTACTTTTTGTTTCTCTTGCTAAAAATGTCTCTTCTGTGTCCATCTTTTCAATCACTGACTAGGTTTACAGTCAATAACCCTGCTCCAAATATGTTTATTATTCTGGCTGCGCAAGACCATGTAACCACCTGCAAAAAACTGAATATGTTTACATTCCGTTTCTCAAAAAAAAAAAAAAACCCAAATAAGGTCCCTGGGTTACTCCTTTTTTAACCCAAATATTTGGTCACATAAACGTGAATCGAAATGCCTCTAATTAATGGAGGATTTGTTTTTGTTATGCGCATGCTCTATCCACGAGGAATCTTGGTCTTTTCAGTTTCGGGAATACTATTGTTTTTTCAGTGTCTGGCAGGAATGGAAGTGGTTCCCAGCCGTGCCAACAACCAGCTGTCGGATTATTCAGCCTTGCTCACGACTCTTGATTCTAAGTGCCAGTATATTCTAGACGTTCATATAGTTCTTCCTTGTAGTTTACTCACCACACAAGTATTTTCCTTGTACGTAGTTCTTGTTGATATGTCTCATTTTGTGGTTTCGTGTATTGGATTTCCTTGTCCTTTGAGTGACAACCGATTGACATTTATCTTTATCCTTGCCTTTTGCAGGCGTTTTTGGTTCGTTTTGTTTTGTTCTGGTTCTTTGTCACAGTATCATTTGTTGTACTTAATCGGTCTTGCGTTTTTGTCTCGAATAAACATTTTTATTAACAATCTTATCCGTGTCTGTGTTTGTGGGATCCGGTTCTGTTCCGGACTTTATACGACGGATCAAAAGGTGAACCAGATTGTGGTTTCCGGAAAAATGCTGTGAAGTGAGTAAACAAACTGTATATACAGCAGCTACAGTTGGGCCAATTAGAAATTGCACCGTCGGCTACAAACTCGCCTCTCAGCAATAATGTTGAAGGCATTTAGCCCAAGTAACAACACTGTCTATGAAACAGTCCATCAAAAACATCCAGGGGTGTAATTCAAGCAAATGATCACCAGACTGCAGGTCCACAGAGGCAGAGGCATCTCTGAACCTTGAAGAAAAGCTCATAAAAGGAGTCTGCTGTAAATGCAAGCTGATACTGTAATGTACTTTTCAGTGCATCTCCAGTTGGCTTCATTTACTGTTTCCTGCAACAAAGGAATGAGCTTAATGGATGTTTTGTTTGTTTTTCCAGCAGAGCTCTTTCCTGGGCGACTACAACCTTTCATCCTAGTTCAATTTCATCTAAACTGTTTTGTGGAACTATCTGACTAAATTAGGTGATTTTATAGAGAAAAAAAAATTGATTTCTGATAAAACATTCAAATCCAATAAAGTACATTTGATTTGACTCCTTTTTTATCTATATTTCAGGCCCTTCCATTGTTTCCGCATTGCACATCTGCAGACTTGCAAGCGGACTGCAGTTGGGCACGCGGCTCAATTCGTAACGTGCGACATTCCATACACACATATTGGTCGATGCAAAAGTGAAAAACGTTTTTTGTAATGTTTGGGATAGTTTACACCAGGAACCTGGCTTTATTTATCGCCCTGTAATTATGAAATAATTGTAAAAATGGAGACACCAGCAGACCCGACAAGCATGAAGCAAAGCAGGAATCCATTGTTGCTGTTGTTCGTAGCATATGCATTGTCGGTGCTTATATGTTTGCACGCAGTCTGCGGAGGGTGTGACGACAATATCCGCGTCACATGGACCAATGAGCACCATACAGACACACTGATCCAGAAAGCATGAATAAGCTCTTAAATGACAGTGATGTTACTAAATCAGCCACACAGACTGAAATTCTGGGTTTGAATCTGAGTGTGGACCTTGCTTTGAGGAGTTTGCACGTTCTCTCTTTGCTTGCATGCATGTCCCCCCCCCCCCCCCCCCCCCCCCCC